>QWTY01046974.1:0-15562 GCA_008033365.1 Pseudorectes ferrugineus | reverse complement strand
TGTACTAGATGACTTCCTGAGGTCCTTTCTGACCTGCATTATGATGACCCTTAGCATCAAAATACCCCATGAAAAATCAGGCACTTACTTGAAGTATATCTTAATAGTGTCACCTTTGTCATCTGAGCAGCAGCAAATTACCTAAGCACCTACTTCACATATTAGTCTCCCTCTGGCAAACACCCTCTGAAGTCAGACAGGAATTTCCTAGAGAGATTCAGAGAAGGAGCCTAACCTGCATATTTTGGATTGCTTTCTAGAAGCATCTCTGTCTCTCCACTGAGATGGAACAACCAAGGAGATGGAGTTTCCCTGCATACTCGTCTTACTCATAAAGAGAGACTGCATTAAGCTTTGTTTCTAAGGTTACCTTGTGAATGAAGAGTCAGCACTTCTTCAGTGGTCTGTGCTCCCAAACAGGCACCAATTCTTTCCAGAGGTAAGAAACTGCCTTCCCAACCTCATTCTAACAATATTACACATTGATCTTGAAGCTCCATACTGTAACCAGTTTTTCCAGAATAAGAACCATATTGTCTTTAAGATAAATCCCAAAGCACACAAATAAAAAAGCAGGATAATGCTGGTTTACAAACAAGGTCTAGCAATCAGATGATTTCTCAGGAAATCTATCAACTCTTCTTGTTTCAAACCCCTGATCTGGGTGGTCATTTCAGTGAACTCTGCTCTCAGGTAGGTGACAGGACTCAAGTGCAGGTCTGCACAGTTATTAGACGTTTCCACAGGGACATTTGGACAGACGAGATCCTGACTCAGAACAGGTCACAGAGCTGGCTTTCGATTCTTTCTCCCTGTTGCAGCAACAGGAATTCATACCTCTTCATTTAAATTTGGCCATGGAATCTTCACAGTTCTGCTGAGCTGACGGTAATTGTTGGTGTCTCCTGAAAGGCTTTTCATCCAGCACATAGAGACATTGTCCTGACTCTTGGGTTCATTTCCTTCCAGATGTTAAATATGGGTTTCTTCAGTCAGGTTTTCCATTCTCCTCCTATCTTCCCATTTCTACTCAGCTGTTCCTGGATGAACATCCCCCCTCCCCCCCCCATTTTAAACAGAGGTAGGGGTTCCTCTAGTCTGCTTCTTTCCCCTCCCCATGGTGACTCCAGGGGAGACCCAGCAATTTCCACAAGCAAAGCTGGTAGTTTCTTCTCTAAGTTACCCTTTTCCACTGGTGAACTGGCAAAGCTTCTCTTGCAGAAAAAGTAATTACTATTTTGCTACAGCATAATAAAAGATTGAGAGAGAATGCAGGAAATAAATTGTATTTTATTAACTGTCACAGTTCTTCCTGAAAAGCAACAAATCTGGCCACTGGAACAGAATCTGTCAGCTTTGATGCTCAAGACCATACTGTTCTAAAGACAAAAGATTAGAATCTCTACACAATGAGAAAAAGCTTTCTAAATTCTGAGCTGAATGAGGTGTGGGATTAAAGCCCTTGGTTCCCGAGCATGGAGAACACTCAGCTGTGACTCTAAATAGACACAACAAAGCAAAGTTTGTAAGCACAGCCCAGGAAGGACATCCTGGGGAAACACAACAACTTCCCCCCATTTCCAGTTTTCATGAGGGCTTGTGCTTTTTGGGACTGTTCTGAAACTACTTCTTGCTATCAGCCTTGTGGTTAATATAAATGTTTTTTAGGGTTTTTTAAGAATTCATAAAATTTACAAGTAATATTGCTTTGTGCAGATCTACACTGAAGAGGTCCCTATAGAGAGCTGTGGTGACATCACTGACATACTAGCATGTCAATGAAATTAAACTCAATTAATGAGCTCCTGAAACAAGTTCTCATTCCAAACCATGAGCACTGTGAAATTAAAGCTGAAACAAACAGGCAGTTTGTTCCATTACCAGTAACTAAGGAAGACTGGTTTGCTGCAGACATGTCCTTCCACCTGACACCACTGCCAGGCAGGAGACAGAGGTGCTGTGCTCAGTTTGGGGTTGTGCACTGAACAAATGGCCAGCAAGCTGCCGTGAAATTCAACAAATCCTGTGTTGTGCTAGCCTTTCCTCAGTCAGGGCACTCATCTGGGGCTTTGCACTGACAACAGCGCAGCAGTTTTCACGGAACCTTTAACAGCCAAATGGGAACTGCTTTCATGTCTAATTACACTGGCCAACAGATAAAATCCATCAGGGAGGACTGCCTAAGGCTGGCCAGGATGCGCTGAGGGTACACGTTTCACTTCCTTGGGATGCCAGCTACAAAGCTCAGCTGGCGTTTCCATTGAACATGTACGTCTAGAAGCAAAGATGACAACTGTCTAATTTTCATTTAAGTAATTCAGTATAAATTTAGAGGGCTTTCCAGGAGGTCTAGGTGTCTGAAGTCATAATCCGACCTGACTGACAAACAAGTCTACTCAGTCTAGACCACAAAAGAATGACCAGAAAGTTCATCAACCACTTGGCGAGAAGCCCTACACTTTAACCTTTTTAGTAAAAAATGAAAATACAGGCACACTCACTCATTTTTTCACCTCAAATTTTACAAGGAAGTAGCAAACATGCATGCAGGTTTTGTTTTGCCACTGGAATGTGCTGACACTTACCTTTCTAAACACCAGAGCGGCAGCAAAATAGAGGATGAGTGTAACATCAAATGTCACAGCTGTTCACTAAGCAATGCATGTGCAAGCCCTAAAAATTCTGCTGAAAATCTGGAATCTGGTTTTAAATTCTACCTTTGGCAAAACACGTTTTCAAGGCTTAGTAAACTTTCAGAACAGAAGGGGAAAAAACCCACCTATTTTTGCTGTAGAGATAACAAAACAGTGACAGAATTTACAAAAAGCAGATTATTTGGTGCATGGTACACCTTAGGAGAAAGGCAAACAGATATATCTGTTGTGGCAGAGAGAAAGGTCAGTATGATCCCATTCTCTGATGTGTCCAGTTTCCCTTTTATAGCTGTCTACTTGGCAGATGCACGAGGCAAGTGTGATGAAGCAGCAGAACACACATACTGTAAACTAAGAGCATCAGGCAAGTTACTTGTCTCAACCCCCCCCAAATCTACCAAAGGCCACTTTAGCTTTCTCGTGCAATCTGTTCTCCAGCATATTTACACTTTAAATACCAAAAATGGACTATTACACACAAACTCAGAGCAGCAGAAAATAAAACAAGATGGTAGGAAGATATACAGCTCATTATTTTTGATAGCTGAAAAACATGACTAAACAAAAAACTCTCCTTTTCAAGAAAGAGGAGAGCAAGAAGCTGCATTCTCCAAGCCAAACCACACTGGAGCTCTGGCTCGTGCAGCTGAAGGGCACTGAGAGGGATCACGCAGGCTAAGTTTAGCCTTGTAAGGCCAATGACCCCAGGAATCCTCTGCAGCCAGGGACTGGGACACCTGAGGGTGACCGAGCACAAGGGCCTCGCAGAGCTCCTCTTAATTAACCTATCACATTGCTCTTGTTAACCAGTAGCATTGATTTTAGCTTCATTTCTCCTAATTATATTAAATTTGTACCTTAAGTGAAGCTAGTGGATGTTCTGGACCAAGTAAACTCCAATGAAAGGAAGCCAAATCTTCATCAGGTAGAATATGATTACCTGGAACATAATGCAGAACTCATTTAAGTACACTGTAAAACGTTACACTGTTCCTACATACAGCAAACAAATCTGCAATCAGTCCTCAACTCCCGATCAAGAGGATTAACAGATTAAACTTGCAGATAGCTTTCTGTTACTCCAGAAAAACCTAATTAGCATGCTGCTGCTGCAGCAAGAGCCACTTCATGTGTGTGAGGAGCACTCTTCCGTGAAACCAGCTCACCTACAGCAGCAACGGAGCCAGGCACAACACGGGGCCCACCTCCAGCCAGTGTGTCCTATCAGGGAATCCTCAACAGATTTCACAAAGCAGGTGCAACAGTGTAAGAACACGTTCTGTTGCTCCGACACATGCTGGTAAGCCCCTTCTGCATCCCAGCACGTGCCGTTACTGATCCACATGGGAGCTGCCTCTGGAATCTGCACTCTGCTCCACTGTGCAGCACGGGTCAAGCAGCAAGGCACCAGCCAGGTTTATCTAACGCTCAGGAACGCCAGCAGCTCCAATGACACTTAGCAGGTTCCCAGTTCCTGAAGCTTCTTTTGCTGATCTGACCAGGTCAGATGGGACCTTGGGCTGGCAGCAGGGAATGAATTGGGAAATTATTTTGTTGTTTGCATGGACAGAGATAGAGACTGTATTTACCACATTGTTCATACCTAATGGAAGATCACCTACCCTGGGTTTTTTTTCCCAAAGCACAGCACACTCCAAAAAAAATTCTTACTAGGAAACATTTCAAACATTTGTATTAATCAAAGACATAACTATCAACCTCTGATGGAATTCAGTGGCTGTGGATCCAAACTTTACAAAGAGCTAAACAGAATATATTAAAACAATTCTGGCAGAAAACTTCAGGATATATTCAATATCTAGTTTTATAGAGCAGCAGCTTATTAGTGAATGCACTGTTCATAAAGTATATGACAATATTCTCTGAATATTACAGTTGTCTTCTTTCTTGATATTTTGCTTGTAAAATCATCTAGTTTGCTCTTAATGCTCTTTAACCTGTGAAAGCCAGGAAAGCTGTCCCCTGCCTGGTGACAAGCAGACGCCTTCTCAGAGTGGGAAGTCTTTGTGTCCAATCAATACTTCACCCACTACCGAGATCTCCAGCAAGGAGATGTTACCATTTTTTTTTCATTAGGAGCTAAACTTTAATCTCACATCAGAAAGATTCAACAAGTTTGCATATAACAGCCACACTCACTAATCTGGTCAAGGTAATATTAGACAGTCTTTCTAATACAGGCCTGCAAAAATCTACTGTAGCCAGAACAGCACAGTTCTGTGATAACTGACAATCACTCCTGCAGATGCAACCTTTTAAAATAGTCAGGGCTCCTCTCCCTTCCGCCAAAACCTCAATTTTGTTTGGTGTCCATCTGTCATTGCAGTTAATTCCATCTCCCAGAACACACAAGAGGCAGTGTTCGATCAATTCTCACCATGTACGTTGAAGTACAGCAGTGTCTTTTCTGGTCCAATTAAGAAGTGATGCCTGTACCTACCTTATGTAGTTCTAAAATTTTACTGAGGAGCAGAACAGGATTCCATAACTAAACATGTTACAGAGTGCTGTCACAGTGGGAAAGAGATCAGCGTTACATAAGCAACCTCTATTTCTTGACCTGGCTGAACAACCTCAACATATATTGATTTTTCCCATTTTAATGGCTTATTTTAGTGTATGCCTTAGGTTTTTTTTTAAAGCAATTAGATACTAATTGAAGCCACTGCCCTTTCTAAAGAGTTCACTGAATTAGAGCCCTATATCTCACACTGGGTTTGTTTTTCTACTTGCTGAAGCTTGGGCTGCTTTTCTTTTTTAAAATTATTCTGAAGTATTTGAGTCAAAAGTTACAAAATAACCCAAATCAACTCCCTGTTTACATGAGCAGCAATTAGAACAGAAATTTTTACTTTTTTTAAGAGCACGCTCAGAGGATGCAGTATCCAGGCCACATGCCAAGGATACCCTTTATATTATAATGCTACAACTATAAACCCCTTCTGGATGAAAAGCTGTAAGAAGGAAAAAAACTGTAAACCAAGCCAACCAACCACAGCGTACACAGAACCTCATCTGAAAGCAATCTTTAGAAGTTTGCCTCGTAGACACAGTCAGAAAAATATTTTGAAGGAATATTTCAATAGAGACTTTATCCCTGGACAGAACTCAATCCCAAATCATTTGCCATTGAGAACAATTTTTTAACTGCACAGTTTAGTGTCATTCCTCAGGCTTCTCCAACTGCTCAATGTGACACTGAAACTTTGAGGACGATTCTCCTCTTTCAGCATTCCCCAAATCGATTCCTGGAGTTAATGACAAGAAAGAATCTGAATACAAAGAAACTTTAGTTTTCCGGATACAGGGAAACACACCTGCAGCCCTAAAGTTGAATATGGATATCACAGCTATTGTGATAGTTTGGGCCTTCTGGAACTGCAAATATTAAACCAGCAGCTTAACTGTAATTATTTCAGAATACATTATCTTATTCCTACACAAAGTACTAGCATGGGAAGTTATACTGCTGTACCCAGAAAAAATTCGTGTGCCTTCCCATGTCATCAAATGCTCACTCATTCCTTCCCTTTGTGCTTTTCTTTATTCCACTTAACAGGATCAAAAAAGACCCAAAGAGGCCACAGGAGCAAGGGCAGAATAACCTGTGAAGCCAGACAAGCCCTCAGATATTCAACAAAAATATAAAAATTTCGATTAGAAAATGAGCCACCCTAATTTAAACACATTCCATGCTACACACAACTATATGCATATAGGCACTTAGTATTCTATTTAAAAAAAAAAAAAAAAAAAGTTACTATATTACCAAGGTTGCAAAAGTTAAAACATGTTGCCAATACTTTAAGCCAAACTGTATCTGTTTGTTGTCAGCTTATATAACCACTTTCTATCCCAAATACCTAGGGTTCCTAAAATTCACTCATACAAAAATAACACAAAAGCCCCAAGCACAGGAAGATCTCCAGAGTATCTTCTGTTCTAACCCTGACTTCCATGAACTTTATTCTGCTTACTCATACTGAATACACACATACAAGAAATGCAAAGGAATACTCAGAACTAAACTTGTAGCTGACCTGGGGGTTTTTAACCTTTGTACCAATTTGACGGGGGAAAGCCACCAAATTTCTCTAGCATAATCATGTGAAATTACCTCAAATTTCTTTCTCCTAAGAACACACTGAAAAATATTTGGTCATGAAAGACAGCAAGAGAGAAAAATAACCAAGAGCTTCTTGCATAAAACTGCAAAGCCTTCAGAAACTTTATCAGAACTTTTCTCACCTACTGTTTGATAAAAGCAAGCAAAGTCTCAGCAGGCCATGCAGCTGGAATTGTGTGGTGACTTAAAGCCACACTTCCCATGAAGTCCATAAAGTGTATCTGCAACTGGGAAACTGCTTTTCCAGCAGTAATTCTTACTCACTGAACTGGCATGCACCAACTTATTTATAGACTCCAAAACAAAGCCAAGCAATAGTAGTCTGTCATGCAATTCCTGCAATGGCAGCTCAGCCAACCCTCTGCCTTCCCTCCCTACACCTGCGCAGGCAGGGAAAACACACACTGGCAAAAGGCAACTCCAACTAGTCAAATACTTGTGGCTTTCTACTGCAAGATCCATTGGTTCTTCCCTTAACATGGAAGGGGCCTTCCTGGACTGGGAACAATATTAAAGACCGCTAAAATATTAGCATTTTAAACAGTAACACAAAGCCTCTCTCATTCAGAGCTTTCAAAGAAGTTTTATTCCTCTATCGTGTACCCATAACTGAAACAAAGTGAGTGAGAAACTAAAAAGAAAAACCAGTTTTCTTAATTTGTTTGCACAGCATGACAAGATCAAGAACATGGCTGCTCCCAAAAAGCAGTTAGAATGCTGTTCTAAATAAATCTTATTCATTGGAGTCAACTTTGTCAGTAATTAATTCACTCTTCTGTCTGAGAGAGTATGACAGTTATTCTCTATCACTGCTATGGAAATAGAGTGTGTTAAAAGTGTCCCATTTAAGCAGAAATGTGAAACTGGAGATATTCCCTCCTATGCTGCTGAGTCTGAGAAGCTCATGAGCGTGAGAAGCAAGAGTGCTAAGAAAGTACAAACACAAAACCAATGGAATAGTACAATGCTGGTCACTTGTGCTTTCAGAAATGGAGAGTTTCACTCAGTTATACAGTTCAATATATTTCTGTTGCAGCTGATGTGCTGCTATATTTGTCCAATACTCATTTCAAAGGGGGGAAAAAAGCGCCAGCAAACCAAGCACCTTCACTCCATAGGTGTTATTTTTAGGCAGAATTCAGGACAAAAGCATACTTCCAGTCTGGAAAGTTTACCATTGAAACTAAACCTCATACTATACAGGACCCAAACTAGAACCACAACTGTCCTGATTCCCCCCACCCACAGAGAACATTCTGGCCAAGTGGAGCTCTGCCGAATCCCTGCTTTCAACTCTTCTTTCTAGACAGCCACAAGTTGCATTGCTCGAAGGTTTCTACAAACTGGGCATGTCTGACCTCAAACACACATCCAGTCCACCTCACACAGCAGGAATGTCTGGAACAAAGGGATGCCTTTCCCCAGGTGCTTTGTCAAATTATACACACATTATTTTAAAACAGTTAATAGAAACTGAAATTGTAAGGCTGACTAGCAGCATCTTCACTTACCTAAAAGAGCAGCAAAAATAGGAAAGCGATTTGGATTCAGGTCCAGTTGCTTGGCAACTTCATGCATTAGGTATTGGCTTGTTGTGAGGCTTTTCCCATTCCGGCTCAGTTTTAGGGCATGGGCACTGAAATAGTAAGGGATGTTGCACAATGCATAATCGGAGTCATATGCAACCAAACCATGGAAACCTTTTTCTCTGCAGAAAGCAATTACTTCTTGATGATGATCCTCAATGCTCTGTGCAACCTATAGTGGAAGACAAAGCAATTAGCTCCAGTGTAAATGGCAGCACTGATTTATCACAACTATTATGATATAGTGGGTCTTTCTGAAACTATACATGTGCATTTAAAACACTCGAGATATTTTTAAAGTAATTAAAAAAATCCAGTGACGCGGCACAGGATGTAAGGAGCACTTGGAAGCACAGCACACGCTTCTGGAAGGCCGCACGCTGCAGTGGCATTCTGTACTAGTGAACTCATCTGAAAAAACTGTTTATTACCAGAAACACTTGAACTCTGAAGACATTACTGTTCCAGTGTCTGTACCAGCTCATGGGGAAAGCCTTGAGGCTGTGGCTACTCCAGCAGTTCAGCCCACCAAGATGTCCCCCATGATTAAGCAAACCCATGATACCTTTTAAAGTTTTTTGGCCCTCTTTTAAACAGACCAAACACAACCCCAGATGAACAGAGATAACTCTGTTGACCTTTCAAATGCAAACCTTGCTGCATTTAAGCCAACTTTTCTCCCCTTTCCACCTTCAGCCTATCCCTTCATGCACAACTGTATCTGACGGTGCAAACTGCTTTGAGTTTATAGCCCAAACTTTACCTCTCCACTCCTGTTGCCTAGCAAAGCACATATTTTAGGCTACAGAAATCAGATGACTCGAACAGACATGTGCAGGGAGACATGGGCCAATTCCTAATGTTGGAAATATAAAAGGAACCCTTTCTAATCAGGAAGTTTATACTGAAACTGAAAGTCCCATGAGGACAGGTCAGTACCTACAGTCCTGCATTCCAACACACCTTCAGGAACTGCTACAACTACAGTGTGCATACGAGCACACTCAACTACAGGCAGCTGAGGGCTTTGGATCCCTAATGCTTCTACCATCCACATACATAATACACATTCAGTGATTCAGAAATCCCCTTGGAAGTTGGGTGTTGGTATAACCCACCCTCACGTAGTATTCCATTGTAACAACAATGTAGATAGCAAGCAATCCCAAAATAGACTAGTACAAAACTATTAGCTTCAGTCTCCACAGCACGCATGAATAACTACAGCCTTAGTGCCAGCGAGGCTATTTATTTCCTCTGCAGAACAGGAGAGAAGGTCCCAAACTCCACAGCCCATTCCAGCAGCCCCTGCAGTCACCCACAGCAAGTTTACAGGGACCCCTTCTCTTCTACTCATGTCTTGCACTTGCTGAACCTGATGCTGAACTACAGTATTCCAGAGAGGTATGTCAAATTTTACTTCTCCCATGCACCTTTGCAAGATGTTCCCTTTCAAGCCAAATCCTGAGCAGCAGAACAACCAGCACGTCACCTGTTCCTGCAACCAAACACCAGTTCACTAAGCTCTCCCTACTCCTAATCCTACCACCCTGTAGTCTTCAGAAAATGTTACTTCTTCAGAAACTTCCTTGATGGACTGTTTTTGAAATTTACATTGTTTGTGAGAAGAACACACATAGTCATTTTTCTCACAATGATGCTGTCCTCTAACATAAGATGTGGGAGAAACCATAAACATTTCTGGAAAAATTTAAAGACATCAGACTTACATAGTTTTTAACTAAAGGAAGGCAACTTAGACTTCACCCCACCCCCACCCACCAGTCTTCACACGTTTTAAATTAGAAAAATCCCTCCGATGTTTCCTAATTAAGGGTAGATAGATTTAAATTATGTCCATATATCTAAACCCAACCTCTCTGCATGCACAACAAGCAGCTCTGATCTATAAAAAACAAGTGAGAACTCCTTCTGCAGCACTAGGTGTGACATGGGTGTGCAGATAACGCAAAAGGAAGCTCGGTGTGCAGCTCCTCTGATTTCCTATGAGCTATTTCCTCTACCTCCGCAGCCTCCAGCTCCCTCCCCATTTTATAGAGCTCTCTAACCCAGCACGAAGCTGCTGTGTGTTCAGGGAATACTGGAATCCATGTTCAAATAACTGAACCATCACAGAGAAAAGAGCTGTGTTTACTAAAGTACAGTTAACCCACCATGTAAAACTCTAACAAGATGAGAGAGTCAGAGAAACATCTCATGGTTCTCACAAATGCAGAGGTACCAAGGAACATGCAGGCTCCAAAACCAACCCAGGGAGAGGGGACGTGGTGGAAATCACAGCCAGGAGTTTGGAATATTTTCAACCCTAAATCTTGTGTAAACATTAATGGTGCTGGCTCAGAAAGAGAGAATCCTGCCTGAATAAATACACACGAGCACCTTTAGATACTGAGAACAAAACAGTCTCCCCAAAGTATTAGAGTTGTTAAGAACTCCACTGCCTAAATATTTAAATTTTAGCAAACCTACTTCGCATAAAAGTTTAAGAATTATTCCCCCCAAACTGAAAAACACCAGGTCACAATGAAACTAAGAACCTGCAGGATATTTGTTATAACCTGGAGGGACCTGTTATTTTTACATCCTGCTGAAACCATCTGTGAGTGATTTATAATTGTTCTGGATAGAAGACATTACTCTTTTTCTCCTCTCTAATTACCAAAATAGATTAAATTCATAGCCAGTTTCTAGCTTCACACAGAAACCTACTCCAGACTCAAATGTTTCTAAGAATATGAAAATCAGTTTTATATTTAAAGTCAATCAGTATTCTCAAACCCAACTTCTCCAAACAAAGTGAGAAAACACTACAATTTAACAACTGTCTTATGCATATGTAAATTTTAAAAATCACCTATACATGTAAATAAAAATCACACCTTCAAGATGCATTTCCTCTGTGCCCATCAGGAGAGCTACACCAAAGTGAGAGTGAGAATAAAACTGAAGGAAGGTTTAGAGAAAAAAAGATATATGTAACAAAGCTGATTTAGAAAGATAATGAATCATGTAAGAGAAAAAGAAAAGCAGAGAAGGAAAGTGCTTTAAGGTCAGCAGTATCTTTGATGTGTATTATGCATGCGACCACTATAACCATGAAATATCCTTGTTAACCTGAAAATTAATCCATTAAAACTAGATTTATCCACAGACTTTCTTGACAACTGAAAAAAATGAGGCATCAAACAGAAATTGCCGATATCCTTCCCATCCCCAGGACAGCTGAGCAGTGCAGAAAACCAGTGCAGTTTGGACACGCATGGCAGTGGCTCAGTGGTGTGGACAGCAATAACCTCTCCCCCACAGCCCTCAGTATCTGGTAATGAGCTGCCAGCTCCCACGGCTAACCTGATATCGACAAATAAATATACACCTCCCAAACCTCCTCCAGCAAAACTGGGGGGATGTTGTATTTACTGAGATTTTGCAAGTTTGGGGTACTTTTTAATGGCAGAAAAGGGACTCAGTATGAGTGTGCTCACACTCCTATAACTGCTTCCAGAGATTAGGAATAAGGCCTGTCGCCAAGAAACCATAAAGGAGCTAATGCTGCAGCTGCACTGGAAAGTAAACAAAATGCTACAGGTGGTACTGCTGTCAAATGCAGCAACTTGGTTCGGATGTAATGTACCTGAGTCAGGTCTGAGACAGAAAATGTTTAACAAACTAACAGCCAGTTGCACATGCTACAAAACTATTGCAAGCACCAAATTCCCACTGATATCAAAACATCCTACTGGGTACTATGGATTTCCATGTTGCATTAAACCAAGCCTCTACTTTAATACATGAAAAGAAAAAAACATTATTTTACCCCATTCATTGCTTTCACTAATGATCTCTAAGTCTCAGTAACAAATGAGGAAGATGTATAATGCACCCACAAACTGGTCAAGGTAAGGACCTTCACTGCATGGGCCCTAAAACTTTTTGCTGAAAGAACAAAAGTATTTCCCAGCTACAAAAAGTCCCCAAAAGTTCAAATGATAGGATTTTTTTCCTATCATGCAAATTCCCACCATCCAAAAAACATAACACCATTTGGCTTCTACACTGACCAGGAAAACACACAACTGCAGCAGACACGGCCATAACCTCCTCACTTTTACCAAGGCCAAGCCCAAGGCATCGCGTTTGGCAGAGCTGAACATGCCCTGCAAGAACGAGCTTCGCCTCCGCTTCCAGTTCATTCCACACGTGCTTTGCCCGGCGCAGCGGCCCCGGCCTGGTGACCCAATCCCCGCCACGGCCGGGGCCACCGCAGGGTGGGACTTCCACTGCCGAGCAGCTGAACTCAGGATGGCTGCGCTCCAGCTCGGTGTTCCTCCACGGATGGGCCTGGCCCAGCGAGCAGGGAGCTAAGAGGGAGCAACAGTGATTCCCGCCCTGTTGGCAGAACCAGGAGAAACTTCACCCAAAGTCACCTTTGGGGTGAGCTCCTTGGAGAGAGGCGCCTGTACCCCAGGGCTGCAGCCCAGCCAGAACGTTTCTAATCCGCCGAAAGGCCAAATAACATTAAGCTGCTGCTAGCGATCGAGCAATTCCGAAGGTTACATAATATTTTTCTACACACAAAAGTAATTTAAGATAATAAAGCCTACGAGTATGTGCTTCCCTCCTGCTGCTCTTCCCTCCCCAGCGGGAAGGTGAGCAGGCAACTCCTAGAACTGCAGCTTCATCCCCGGGCTTGTTTATCCAGCGTCTTGTGTTTCAATATACACAATCGCTCAGCTGAACAGAAACCATCATAAATCAGGAACGCCGTGTGGAGAGATGCGACGTGGTCATATCCTGCAACCTTTGAAATCGTGGCCTTCGAGCGCAAGATGGCCATGGAGCCCAGCTCCGACATGAAGGGCTGTTTGAGGGGCCGGAAAACTGAGGTTCCCGTTAAAATAAGGAGTTTAAAAGAAGGACTGTCAGCTTGGCACCGCTGATTGTACAAACCAGAAGTGTTGCTGTTATGGAGTAAGGAGCCACTTATTCTACAACTGGTTTTAAAAGCTTGTTGATACTGAGAAAACGCTGAGCAAAACACGAAAACCTCCATAAAGCCAAAAGTGGCACCCCTGTGTTTTTTCCAGCGAGCCATTTCCCCTCCAGCCCAAGTTTAAACACCTCGCCTCAGCCGGGAACTTGTTGCAGATCCATCCTGCGCGAGAACTAAACTGATTAATTATTTTTTCCTCCCCTCAATAATTAATTACAGAGATGCTTTTCGCCCACCCGCTCTCCCCTGCGGTACCACAGCCCACAAGGCAAGAAGGGACATTTTGAGTCAACGGAGCGAAAGAACATGGAGGCAGAAGCCGCCCTGCTGCCGGGCCGGGCCATGGGCGCTGCCGGTCGCCCCGCCAAGGCCTCCCGGCCTCCGGCCTTGGCGGGGCGGCGGGCAGCGCCATGTAAATAAGCCAAAATCCCCCGGGGATTGAGGCCGCCGAAAGTTGTGCCGCCCCCGCGGGTCTGGGCGACATTTTGAGGCGCTGAGGGGAGCGGCTGAGGGTGCCCTCCCTCCCCCCGCGGGCAGCCCCCGCTGCCATCTTGGAGCCGGGAGGGAGCGGCGGGGAGGGGGCGCCGGGACCCCCGGGCGGGGGGGACCCCGGGCTCCTCCTCACCTTGATGTGGAAGCGGATGAGGGCCAGGCGGATGCAGTGCGCCATGCAGACGGGCGGCAGGAACCAGACCTTGGGCGGCGGGGTGCCCTTGTTCTGGACGTGGCTGACGATCTGCTGCGCCGTCTGGCGCTCGTTGCCCTGGCGCTTCACCCACTCGTGCAGCCGGGCCTTCTCCAGGGCGCCGTTGAAGAAGACGAAAAGCTCGATGTTCCCGTTGAAGCAGGCCTTGGCCAGGGCCGCCAGGTAGCCCAGCATGTGGTTCCACTGCCCGCCGCTCACCCAGTCCGTGTAGAAGCCGCCGTAGAGCCGGTGCAGGCAGTTGTCGGCGTCGATGAGGAGGCGCAGCGGGGTCTGGGGGGGCCGCTGGCGGCCCCCACCCACGAGGCTGCCCCGCGCCAGCTTCTGCAGCTCGACGGGCACCACGGCGCTGGGGCAGTGCTTCTCGATGTAGTCCTGGAATCCCTGCACTCCCATGGTGAGGACCGGGCGGCGGCGGTGGGCGGGCGAGCGGGGGCCCGGCGGCGGCGGCGGCGGCAGCAGCGAGGTCTGGGCTCGGGCCGGGCGGCGCGGCGGCGGCGGGCGGGCGGTGGGAGCGGTGGAGCCGGGTGGGAGCGCTGGCTGCCGTCGGTGGCCGATCAGGGGGGAGTTGTATGGATTAGTGGGGGGCTCATGGCTGCCGCGGCCGCCATGTGCTGCGCTTACAGAGCCATGGCTCGGGGATCCGGGCGGCTGCGGCTCCGACTGCCGGGGGGCGGGGGAGCGGCCGGGCGCGCAGGAAGCCAACCCGCCGCCGCCGCCGCCTGCGGCAGCGAGAGCGGAACGGGCGGGACTTGGCGGCGGCGCCGCTGCCACTCACACACCGCGCGGGGCCGCGGCGGGAGCGCGGGGGGAGCGGAGCGCCCTCGGCGCCGCCCGTGCCCGCAGCCCGGAGCCCCTCACGGCCCCCTGCCCTGCCCTGCCCTGCGGCTCTGGCCCGGCCCGGCCCGCCCGCCGCGGCCGTTGCATAACCCGGGCATGCGCGGGAGCGCGGCGGAAGCGAGTGGCGGGGAAGGGGAGGGGGCCGGGGGCGGAGAGCAGCGGCGGGAAGCGGGGCAGGGGTCTCACGGCTCGGCCCGGATCGGCCTGGCCCGGTCCTGGCCCGGTCCTGACCCCGCGCTGCCGGGCAGCGGCGGTCCCTCAGCCCCCCGGCCGCCGTGGCGGGCCCAGCTCGGGGGAGCGGCGCCTCGGGCACCTGTTGCTCGGGGGCCTTCGGCCGTGACAGGGCAGCAGAAGTGCCCCCGCAGCGGTTCGGTTCGGTTCGGCTCGGGCCGGGGAGCCGCGGGGCTCCCGGCCATAGCGCCTTCCCCTCCGCACAGACCCGACGGGCCGTGACCGGTAACAGCGACCGGCTGGCCTGGCCTCTCCCCGCTGAGCGTTTGCTGCTGCTGGTGAAGCTTCCAGATCGTGCAATACCCCGGGCTGGAAGGGACCTACAAGGATCACCCAGTCCAACTCCTGGCCCTGCTCAGACACTCTAACAATCCCACCCTGGGCATCCCT
>QWTY01046972.1:0-19727 GCA_008033365.1 Pseudorectes ferrugineus | reverse complement strand
AGCCTTCCTTGGCAGAAGGGTTGGTCTAGATAATCTCCAGCGGTGCCTTCCAGCCCCAGCCTTTCTGTGATTCTGTGTAACATGCTGATGAGAGAAATGGTCCTTCATTGCTGTTGAACACAGGAGACGGATGTTTTCGTAGTGCCACCTCAAGGGTTGCTGAACAAAAGGGAAAATATGCAGCATAGGGAAGATACTGGTGATTATATGAGTTTGGTCAGTGAAATGGCATTGTTAATTTTTGAACCTGTCAAGAAAAGGATTTTGTGTCAGCTGGCGGTGCTGGTCACTGAAACAATTTTGTATGTATGAGGTTTTATAGTGAAATGGAGTTAGTGAAGGCATGGTGTGGAGTGCTGTATCAAGTTTTGGTCAGACATACAGAATAATTAGGGTCCAGAGATAGCCCAAACTTCTGAGTATCATCTAAGAAGAGACTGAAAATCTCTGTAAAACCAGATATGACTGAGCAGTATTGATGAGGTATTTGCCTAAAAATGGAAGAATAGAAAGGAATGGGGGGGGGGGGGGGGGGGGGGGGGGGGAAGAAAAAAACACCCCCCTCCAACCTCAAAACAAACTCCCCCCAAACCTTTTATTTTTAAACTGCTACAAAGAAGTCTGATTCTGTGAGACAGAAATATGCACTGATCATGGAACATGTGCGTGTCACAAGGTATGAATGAAGCTCTTCCAGCTTAGACATTTGTATTTATTATTTATTGAATTGTACAGGTTTCTGATGCCAAACAGGTTGAGGATTAGAAAAAACTGGCTTTTTTGTTTAATCTGATACTTGTTAGGAAGCAAGTTCCCAGTTGGTCACTCTGTGTGCTTTAGTGACCATACTGTTTTATCTGAAGTGCCTACTGACTGGGACCCATCCCTGCATGATTCTCTGTATTTTTGCTGCAATTAACTACTGAAAAAAAATTAGGGAGAAGATATTTATGAGCATCGATACAGCTAAAGGCTCTCCTTCTGCCCCTGCACAAGGCTGGAAAATTACAAAACCTCCACATATCAGAAATAGCTCAGAGCATAGCTGAGGCCTCCTTGGCTAACACCCCCAATCCACCAATAAAATATGTGGGGTTAAAGTGGTTTATTTGACTTTTGTATTTTGTAGGTTGCTTAAGTTGGCTTTGTTTTGTAGTAAGATTTATGCTTTGGTTTGAATTTTAAAATAAAATAAAATTGTATTCTGCATCATTTTGTTGGGTTTTTTTTTTAATGAGATTTTTGTCTGCCTAACTCTGTAGGAGTGGTGCTTTTCAAATATCCTCATGATGCTTTTTCTGATGGTTGCTGAAGTCCTGGGGCACACCCTGCTGACGATTTAAAAAAAGCAACCCTTCCTCTCAGACTGTTTGGTCCTCTTAGAAATATCTCAGCTTCATTAAAAGCTGTGCGAAATATAAATATGATGATGCCTGCTGGAAAACTGTCGCTATGTTTTGAGGATCAAGTCACTGAGGGTTGTTGGGTTTATTTTTTGTTTTAAAAAAGCTTCTTGTTTCTGGTTGTCTTTGCGTAAAAGACAAAACTGTAGGGGAACAATTATTACTGAACTTAAAAACTGAACATTAGTTATTCTGAGCAGCATCCTTCTGACTGATTTTTGAGTAAATTTGTCCATAAGCACAGTTGTGAAATGAATTCCAGACAGGGAAAGAATTGAGTGTTTGAGTGGTGAAGGTTAATTATTTTTTGAACTATTGCACTCCCAGCAGGTTGATGATACCTTGCTGGCATTTCTGTGTGCTGGAGTTGCTGCCAGGGCACCAGCAATAACCTAAACTGCTCCTCACCCTGGAGTACAAATACTTTGCGTCTCTCACACTTACTTTTGCTGTATGGTTTTAAATGAACCCCTGTGTGTTTGTGTTTAATGTCATGAAGGAGAGCCAGAGCATTAATCTGTTTTGTTACCTATGTTACATAAAAATACTGATTCTTGGCTAATACATACACCCCAAATTTACCTTAAAATGTGGCTGTGGGGCTGCTGAAGAGGCCAGAGTGGGGGGCTGTCTGCTGTGTGCTGTCAGTGAAGGCACTCACGTGGCTGACTGCAAAAGCACCCTCAGGAGCCTTTCTGTTTGCTGCCTGACCAGTAGTGGAGGAGGGCGCTTGGAAAGGGTGGTGCATGGGCTGAAAAGCTATGTCCAAGCAATTTTTACTCCACTTCTATCAGCAGTAATCTAGATATGCTCTCCCAAGCTTTTTGTTGCCTGCAGAGTAAAACCTGTGAAACCTTGTCTATGCTCGTATATTGAATCTCAGTTGAAATGACAGCTATGGAAAGGTGCAGACCTCTGTGCAAAAGTGTAGATTAAAAAGGGCTGCACAACCTTATGTACTGCCTACCCTTGCCTCTGTGAATGCAGTCTCGAGTGCTTTTGAGAGTCTTTTTTTTTTCTCTTTTGTTTTCTTCCTTCTCTTTCCCTTCCTGGCTTCTCTTCCCCTTTTCTCCTTTTCTTTCTTTCTTACTGATTCCCGTTCGAGCTCACCAGCTGACAGATCTAACTGGGGTTTCCTTGCAGAGTGGACTCTGCTGCTTCATTTCCTCTACAAACCCACCCCGCAATGCAGATACCACTATTTCTATATTGGTAATGCTGAAATCCTTCCGCTGAAACTCACTTTTGAGTGGCAGAAAGCTGTTGGATGCTGCACTGAATTCTCTGGTGCATTTCTCTTCAGCTGTACTGGTCATGCTAACTATAGGTTCCTCTTGGCAAAGTCTGATCACTGTATTTTGTGTTGATAAGGAACTTTAATGTGTTTGGGTGCATCTGTAATTGCAAGATAACTGATAAGGTATTTTTCATGTGGCTGGAGTTTTAGTTTGAATCTGTCAGTGGGATTGTTGCAGGAATACTTGTGCTGAAATGCAGCCTGCCTCTTATTCTTGTGAGACAATGGGTACCCTCACCTTCTCATTCAGTGGTATTTTAAAATTCATATTGTACAACTCAAGGTTTATTAAAAACGCTATTTTTCTTAGATTCTTTTTGTAAGGTTATTAATCATCTCCTCCTGCCTCTGCTATTTTCAATGGTAATTGAGAGTGCTCAGCCCTCCCAGGGTAACAGGGTGATCCTTTCAGTTCAGTCCTTAGTGCAGAAGGAGCTGTGTTCACATCCTAAAATACAAAGAGAGCTTTTTAATTTATTTTTTTTTAACAGCTAACGATTCTGTTTCTTATTTTAAAGAAAGTAATTCAAAGCTAAAGTTGAAAGTAATTCAAGGCACAAAGTTGGTTGTGCTGATGAAAATGTGACCCTGACACCTTGTAGCATGTTTTTATAGATGTGTGCACGCACATATAGACATTTATATATATATATTCATATGTGTATGTATTTATATACACAAATTAGTATTGTGCAGCCGAGAGGGATGGAATTCTTTGTTTGACTCTGACAGTACAGTCAACAAGCCTGAGTTACAGATGAAAAGGTTCTTTCTTGATATTAAATCACATTTTCTGATGTTTCCACAGGCATGCTTGTTTATTAATATGCCAGTTTTAGTAATAATTGCTTGACTTTTGATTCTTTATAGTTTAAATATTTCTTCTCATTTCTTGATTTGCAAATGTGTGCCAAGTTGAGCAATTATGTGTTATTTATTTGTAAACACTTGAGTAGTGATTTTGATCAACAGATAACTACTTGTGTCTTACAAGTGATATATTCCAATATTAAATTTGGAGTTTGGTGCCAGAAATCTGTTCTAGAGGTGCAAAGCCATAAAGGTGCTTTCCATGGTGTCCCAGGTGCCTGGACTGACTTGCTGCTGGCTTTAGCTGTGATGTGGAGCACGGGACTGGCTGGGCAGGAGGAGCTGATAAGGTCCCAGTACAGCCTCAACTGGAGCCATTCTTGTGGGCATAAATAAGGGGTTGTTCAGCGTGGAGCTCTAGCTGGTGAGAAGTATGATAAGACCAGTTGAAATAAATAGGTGACTTGTATTTTTACAGACAAGCACAATGAGCTTTAGCTGGTAAAACTCTGTTGTGTGTAGTGGATATGTTGTTGTTGCTGCTACGTACCTGTTCTCTGGGAAGCTGTGGACTGGTTTGTAGTTGTTATTTATTAAAACGGTTCTCTGAAATTCACTTCATTTCTGTTGATTCTGAATTCTGTTTGAGCTGAAATATTTCAAGATAATTCATATGCTTTCTGAATTCTGTTCGAGCTAAAATGTTTCAAGATAATTCAAAACCGAGGGTTTTTTTTTTTAAGACCAGCTTAAGGCATATGCAAGTGCCAGTCTTAAAAGCAGTCCTAATTGTCTACTACTTACACACAACTGCAAATGAATAAACATTTTCTATTAAAGGATTTAATGCTGCACTTCATGTTTGCTTGTGAGGGATGGAACTGCGAGGACGGTTTGGAAGTTAAAAGGGGGATAAGGGTGGAAAGGGAGCCTGAACCTTTCCAGCAGGCTTCTGCTTAGATTTGCAGAGCATTCATCTTTCCCATGACTTGTGGAGAAGCAAAAAACCTTTAGAGGCAGGCAGGTATATCCATAGGTGCATACAGTTTGATCATTTTAGGCAGCACGGGCTCTGTTCATGCCTCATTACAGAGACCATAGTAAGACATCTGTTCAGTGGCAAAGAGAAATATTATCTGTGCCTTATTGGGACTGAAAACTGACTTCTGGGCCACAGAATCCAAAATGCTGATTCCTGCTAAGCCTGCTGTGTTTGTCAAGCAATGTCATAGAGGAGCATTGGGTAATAGTGCAGCAATTAGATGGACTGGGGTGCCAGCACTAAATCACATATTCCAGCTTAAATTCCGCTTGAGGATCCAAGCCTGTCGTTTCCTCTTGGCGAGGCACCTTTGGAGTCAGAGCCAGCTCATAGGAAATACGAGGAACCGGGGCTTAACTGAAATTTAGGACATCTAAACCTAGCTCTCTGGATACATCTGTTGTGGTGAGACACAGAGAGATGGCAAACATAAATGTTTCTTGGAGAGCTCTTGAGCATTTTTAAGTGAAGTAGTAAAGACAGATTGTCTATCCCCTTCCTCTCAAAGCTATCCAATCTTTATTTCAGCTTTCTCTTGTGCTGTGTGTGGTGTATAAATCTAGCCCTAAAATGTGTGATGTTCTTATTCAGGGTTGATGGATAGTATGTACTTTTGATAATAGTGACTGAGGCACAGTTTCAGTGTTTTTCATTCCAACATTTTAGCTGCCATCATCCGTGGATCTAGAATTTTCTTTTCCTTTTGTATTATGCATAGATGAACAAGAAGATCCTTAAGATTAACCTTAAGACTTCCTGACTTGGGCTGTGATCTGCCACTTAAGCAGACTTTTTGAAAACCCAAAATTTTAAATTCTGGGTTCATGTTTAGATCTTTAGATTTTATTTTTCTTTTGGAAGCTGCAACTAACCTGTGCTAAAAAAATGGTAAAATTCTTCCAGTTGCAATAATATGTGCTTATTTCATGTTCTGATCTGCTTTATATATTGTCTCTTCTCAAATGAAAGTGGTAACATGATGCTGAGAATAACATAGATTTTTAAGCTGAAGTCGCTGTATTGCAAAATTTACTGATATGCACTTAAAAAAACCCAGCCCAAAAAATCCTGAGGTAGTGGGAGCAGTGACGAAACAGCTTCCTTTGCTGTCATTCAGTGCACTCATGAGAACTTGGCCTGGGGGCCTCTGGGCCTTTTATTTGGTTAAGGTTTTTAGAACTGAGATGAAAGTAACAATCAGATTGTCTTAATCATTTATAATAGCAGGTTAAGGAGATGAGAACTTTAGGGAGAAACTTGATAGCCCAGGGAGTATCTTTCCTGTGATCTTAATGCTTTGCTATCTAAAACAGTGAGTCAGTGTTTGTAAGCATAATTATGTCATACACTGTCTTTTGAATGCTTGAATGTGCAATCACAGATGTTTTTAATGAAATTTTAGATATCTAACTTCTTAGCTGTATGCGGGTTTGTTTTCTTTTTCCACGTGTTTATTTAATATAAAGCAAACTTAAAAGAAATGTCATGATATTGATGGCCACATGCTTTGAGTTAACAGCTTCCTCAGTGCCACTCTTCTGAATGGTCAAATATTCCTTTTTGATCTAGGAGTGCTTACATCAATGAACTGATTATTCCTGCCTCATTCCCTGTCTTCTAGTCCAGCAAATCTGAACCCCCTTTCCTCTCTTGTGAAAGAAGGCCAAACAACTCAAGGATGGGCTTTGGACACTTGATTCTGTTTCTGCATGTTAAGAAAGGTGAATTAGATTCTTTTGATACCTGTCTGTGAGTGACCACCCAAGAATGACTGCAGTTTTGTCTGGTGATATATTTTTTTTCCTTTGCTCATCTCATTTCTTTCCCTTCAACCAGATTAAAGAGCATCTGGTGATTTTTTTTTGTTTCTTTGCTTTTGGTTTTGTTTGTTTGTTTTGGGGGGGGTGTGTGTATGTTTCTTTGTTGAACCAGAGAGATCCATCCATGGGTGTCAGTCTATGAAGATGCTACCTCAGATTGTAAGGGATGATAGAGTTACCTGGCTCTAAATGCAAAAGCTTGAATGCAAAAATTCACTGATGCCTTGGAGGAAATTTCCATACATCAAAGACAGGTTTGCTCTGGTCATAGTATATGAAATGAACGTGGAAGGGCAGTTTCAGATGAGCACAGGTAAAATTTCCCAGTACTGGGTGAAGTCTGTCCTAAGAACACGTATTAGCTAGAGAAGGATGCTCACTGTTTTTCCATTTGTTAACACCAAATCAGGAAATGCATTTAGGTGATTGCTGCTGTTATTTCACCTCTCCCCCTCTTAATTCTAATGGTAGATGTATTTATTGTTTAATCCTTTGCCCCTCCATAGGGTTATAGTGGCTTTTCACCTTTTGGGCCTGTTTGTTCTGAGCGATGGCTGGAGCCATGGTGTGGCTCATGTGACATCACAAACATTTGTGTTGGCAATCCTTCCTCGTGGAGGACTCTGAAGTCTGACAGTGGTGAAGATGACTAAGTAGAGACAGATTTATGTGGAAATCTTATTAATACCCATAAAAGAGAGAATGAAGGCATAAGAAATTTGGCTCCAAAAAACAACCAAAAAATGCTCTGTTCTTAGAAGCATTTGGCATAGCTCCATCATGCCTTTTGTGGGAACTGGCTCTTTGTCTGGCCTAATCTAGACTTCTTTTTCTTTTTTTTTTTAAAGATTACTAAAGACTTCCACTTTTCCCAAACTTTCTCACAGTAGAATAAAATTAATTTTCACTTTGGTAATGCACAAATCAGTTAATTATTTCAAAGACAATGAAACACAGATGTCTCCCCTTGTTTCTCAGCAAAGATTTAATAGTAGCCTTGCTGTGAGATCTTTCACTGCCTCCAAATGTCCATAGATGTTACATGGTGCTCATAATCAAAGCAGTTTACAAAGAAGGGGAAATAATTTTCACTTACAGTATGTGAGAGCTGGAAAGAAGCTGTATCAGAGATGTGAAATCATAATTCAGTCTCTTTCATAACATGTTTGATATTGGCTTTGGGAGAGGAGTTTCTGGTGCTAGGAGTGTGCTAAGGCACATGCTCTTGTCTGTGCAGCTGCAGTAAGATTTTCTGCCTAGAAAACTCATCTTCATTTTTGGCATAATCCATAGTATGTACAGAAATGTTTTATAAATAAAATTACCTGCATGTACTCATTGCATGCGGGTAGAGCTTCTTTTTGTCTTGGAAATCATTCCCAATACATTGTTCCTGTTGAATGCGTAATTGAAAAAAGTTCTGGTTTGCTTTTAGCTATTACTGTGATGACCTAGGCATGTTGTTCATTGAGACATTGTGTTTTGGATCTTCGACTGATCCATGTACCAGTGAGTGTCTTGTACTTTTTCCATGTGTGTGTTATTTTTCCCAGCAAGCATGATATTCCAAGCTCACTCCTGATGTGACCACATACTGCTTTCAAATAGGAAGCAATACATTAACTTTTAGGGCTGGCTTATGAGCAAGATCTTATTCTTTATTTGTTTCCCTCTGCTTCTTGGATGTGTGCGGTTTTTAGGCCTGCTGTTAGCACTGCCACTGAAATTGTTACCATTTCAGAAGATCAAAGCAGCAATGTAATGAAGAAGAAAATAGTGAAAAGTTCCTATCTGGATGAGAAGATGATTTATATCTTCTTATGTTTGCCAAGGTAAAAATCTTCACCATGAACTGTTGCTTACAACCTGGAGAGACAGCTCACATCCACTGTTCTTTGGTTGTTGTCCCTCATCTGGAGGCGGTGGAAAGCAGACATAGAGGGAATTGATATCCTGCAAATGGCTTGTTGGCCAGGAAGTGAAATTGTTACCTTGAAGTCCCAGGGCTGTGCCCCTGTGATGATAGCAATGTGCTCCTCCGGTTCCCGAGATGGCACAGTCCTTTTTGTTAAGTCTTGGTAAGATTTCAGAACTTCCATCCCCACCCATCCTCTGCTTCTGTTCCTGCACTTTTTTGTCATTTGTGAGAGCAGTAATGCTGCAAGAAAACGTTTCCTCAGGCCAGTAGGTTTTATCATTAAGTGGCTTTGTCAGATGCTTCCACACAGAGCTGTCAGCATTGAAGTCTTTTATTTCTTTGCTGTTTGACTATTAAGTGGCAAATCAATGTCCCCTCTGCTAATCTTGCTTAGCATTTGTATTGGTCTTCTTACTTTTAGAACACCCTGTAGATATTGGCTTGGCATTCTGAGGTGTGTCATGTATTCAACTAGTGCTGAACTGGATGGGCAGTAAGGGCATTTGGCATCTCACAGGAATGAATATGCTGACAGATTAATCCTGTGTTGACTTTTATATTAAATAGTGTTGTGGAAAAACCACAGAAATTACTGTTATTTCTTCCATGGGTCAGAGACAGAGTTGGAAGGCATGTACTGAAATTGTTAGTTCTGACCTGCTGTCTTCTGAGTTAGACTTGCCCTATATCTCTGTGGGCTTCTTGGAAGCTGAGAGGGAGGGAAAGCTGGAGAGCTCATTGTGGTGGGTGGAATAGATCTTCCTGGCCTTACTTGAGGTAAATGAAATACTGAATCAGGAGAGGTGAATTAGTTCCATTCTTCTGTCCCGTCTTCTTCGTTGCTTCATCTGTATGATTTACCTGAGACCAGCTGGCTTGGGCTGGTGCAAAATCCATGTGCAGATGTATCTGGATAAAATTCAGCTTGAAGGGAAGCGTGGTTCTCAGTGTTCCCTTGTTTGCCATGGAGGCCAAGTGCATCACATCCGGTCTTGGCTGGATGAAGCCTGGAAGTCCAGAGTTCCCTCGGAATTCTTCTCGTACTTTACAGCTCCTCCCTGCTTTTTATATGCAAACAACATTCTTTGAGAGGCCTAGAGGGCGGAAATGGCTATGAACAAAACCCATATCTTTTCTGATATGTCAGAAGATACCAGAAAAGAATGGTGTGCTCCATGTCTGCTGGTAGCTGATTTCTTTTCATCCTATTTATTTTGTAGAAAAAGAAAGCTTAATTGGATATTGGGGAAGACTTTTCTGTGAATAGTAGTAGTAAAGTTCTGCAACAAGCTATGTAGGGAAATTTCATCTGTGTACATGAAAGGTTCTTTTAGCATAGCATGTTAGATGTTTTTCCAAGTGGGTCTGGGTACCTGCTTTTTCTTAGAGAAAACCATAGTTGTTGCTGCCAGTGTTTCCTGCATCTGCCTGTGGGCTGTGCCCCCCAGCTGCTGGCCAGAATCCTCGTGCAGTGCCACTTGTTCTGTTTGGTGCAGACCCAACCGGTAAGCCCTGTTTATGTTCCAGTCAGTGCCCAAAGTGGAGTGTTAATCCTACTCCAGAGCCAGGAGCTTGCAGTCTAGGTGCCTGCCCTTAGACGGGATTACTGAAGAACAGATCAGATTTCTTGTGTCTCTTCTGCTGTTGCCCTTCTCTGATTCAGCAGGTGCTGTGTTATTTAGTTTGTACTATCAAGTTGTGACTGATGTCAGGCTCTTTTTCCCCCTCTTTTCTTCCCCTTAAACAATAGTGTTCAAGTTCCAGGTAGGCTCCTAATTGCTCTTCGTTTTGGCCTGGCTACAAGCTGATTTATCAAGTCCACTTGTTAACTTAATGCTTTTATGGCTGCCAAGAGAGTGCTACATGGCCTAAGTGAGATGGAGTGGCCGGGAGTTGTTAGACTTTGTGTGTAGGGAGGTTTCCTAGCAGCCAGATAAGGGATAGCAGTTTGAAGGGCACCAGCAGCACCCTGTCACCCTTGCTCACGTGAGGGAGCAGCATTGGACTTGGGAGAGAGCTCCCGTGGGAGGAAGGGCCAGGGGATGGGTGCGTGTAGGGTACAGCGTGTTCTGTGCCTTGTGCCCTGCTGCCCAGCCCAGTAGTTCTCATCTGCCTGGATTTTAATGCTTGTTCTCAGTCCATGTTGGGTTTTTTTTTCTTTTTATTGTCATTTCACGCTGAACTAACTGGGTGGTTCTTACAGGCTGTTAAAAATCTCAGCATGGCAGCTGTAAAATTGCCTAATCAACTCCAGGAGATAATCGTTCCTAGGGGAGACCTTTGAATGCATTGACTGTCAGCAGGATTAGGTCAGATGCCTCCAGGTAACTTTCTGGGAAGGGAATCTTGTTTTCAAAACTGTATCTACCTGCTTTGTTAAGAACTAAGGAACTGGTTAGTGGAACCTGTCATAAAAGTTCTCTTTTATGGTTGTGCTAAATCCTCTTAAAGAAAGCGAGGAACTCTCTCGTTAATGCTGCTCTGTTCAGCGTAGAAATAAAGCAGCTGTTGTGACTGTCAGAGGCTTTAAGAAAGACTTGAAATTGGAAAGAATTTCCAGACGTGATCAGTTGATGAAACTCAGTGGGCGATGGCAGTGCAGTCTTATCTCCAGTTTCTCCTTGGAGTCTGAGAAATATGTTGAATTTGGGCCTGAGAACTAGTTCGGAGTTGTATTTTGAGGGGGTGGGTGACACCTGGGGGAGATAAGCTGTAACAAGAACTAAGATTTTTGTATTTTCCTGTAAGTCAAATGATTAAAAATATGTGAATTTTGGTGTATCAAACTTGAAGAATAAATCCCTTCCTTCCTATGCTGGATTCCAACATTGAGCAGTGGAAATATTGAAGAATGTCATTTGGAACTGATGCTGACCATATTGGTGGCCTAAAATACTTGGTTAAAACTACTTCCAGAGCCTTTTATAGCTTTGAAATTGCAGAATTTAATAGCTCTGAATTATGCTAAAGCTTCTTCACATGTCTTGCCTTCCTTCTCCTGAACTGGGGAAGCAGAAAGGGAAAAAACCCAGAACCAAACAGCCAGCATTGCTCAGGCTTTTGCTTCTCTTGTTCTGGCACTTGTGAGCCTACAGTGGGTGCAGGGACATTGACTGAGTTACCTCCTCAACACCTCTGTGTTTCTCCAAGTGTGGGGCTTTGTGAAGTGTAGGACATCGCTGGGATCTTGGGCTCACCGGGAGGAGAGCAGGATCATGCTGTGAGCTCAGTAGTGCAAGTGCAAATGACACATTTCAGGAGCAGAACTATGTTACGTAGGGAATTTGATTGCAAAACAGAAGTGTTTATATGTAGAGTAAGTATATATGAGTGTTTTTAATTGATGTGTGGGTACGTGCAGGCCTATTAATAGATGGAAATAAGCAGAGGAAAGAGAGGAAATAAAGCACCACAGCTGTGATGTATCAAGATTGACATGAAAACAAATATTATTCTAGTAATCAGAGGAAATTCTTTGTAAAGCATGTACAAGAAAGGTATTTTAACCCACCTCAACGATTTCCTGCCCAACTATATCCAAAGAAAATCAGACAGACTTCTTCCCCTGCCCCCCACTAAGGGTCACTTCAAAATTATTGTTTCTCCCCTCCATTTCTCTTGATGTTGAGTTTTTTGTTTGCTTCAGATGTTTTTCTTTTCTCTGGTCAAATTCTTCTTTCAGTGATTTTTGACCTGGCATGTAAAACTGTGTCTAAAAAGTGCGGCTGTGGGGTGGGGAAAGGATTTAGTTTAGCATTTAACTGTAAGAAGTACTGAAGCTGAAGGGCATTGATATTCCCTCCACCAAGAGCTGTAAGGCTGGGAAAACTTGGTATTCCTGCCTGGTGTGCTCCATTTAGTGGTGGGGGAGGTGGTGCCCCTCAGTCTGGTTTGGTCATAGAATCATAGAATAGTTTGGATTGGAAGGGGCCCTAAAGATCATCCAGTTGCAACCCCCTTGCCATGGGCAGGAACACCTTCCACTAGACCAGATTGCTCCGAGCCCCATCCAACCTGGCCTTGGACACTTCCAGGGATGGGGAGTCTGCAGCCTCTCCAGGGAACTTGTTCCAGTGCCTCACCACCGAGGTGAGCTGACAACTTGACTCCAGTGCAGCTGTTTGGGAAGAGTCATGGCTTTTGTACAGCTGCTCAAAGGAGGCAAAAGGAATAGCTTTGCCCTGTCTGCATCATAACTGTTTCCAGCTCTTAAACATTTGAAATCCTACAATGTCTTGGGAGAAAAATGGTAAAGCACCATAAGTAACCAGAGACATGGAGATAAGTGGTTCAGGTGAAATCACCTGGAAAACGCTTGGTGAACCCAGGGGTTGAATTTGCCTCTTAAAATGTTGCAGGTTCATCTTGCCAAACTTCATCTGCCTGAGGGCAACACTTCACTTAGGACCCTGCAAGTCCCTAAACCTCTCTTGCATTCAATTAATTTTGTCTTTGTTTTTAGAAAGGATTTTTTCGAACTCTGTTCCGTACAATTCCTGCTTCAGTTGTCTGTCAAAAATGGGAATTAATAAAATGCAGCCAAAAGCCTTTCTGAGGTAGAAATTAAAAAAAATAGAAGGGATAAAAAAGAAAATACTACTTAATTGGATGCTCTACTTTCTGCTACCCAGAGAAGTTTCCCGTTTCTCATTGGCAAAAAGACTTTGAATGCCTTGTGCTCATAAGTCTTCCCTCTCGATGTGTATTGCAAACCACAAACACACCATTTGTCTGCAGGGAATTATATTAATAATTTGAAGAGTGACTAGAAATAAAAACAAATCTGGTTAACATCATCCATGACCTGACTTGATTAAAAAGGATTTCCCCCTTGAAAAACTACTCCAAATGCTGTTTCTGAATGAAACGTTAGGTAATAACAGTGGCTGATAATACAGGACAGAAAAAGATTTGCAAGAAGCATAACCTCGAGCTCCCTTCTAGCCTGTACTGAGCACATAGATTGGAAAAGAATGATAGATGAGGACTAAATAAAAGACTTCTGGCTGGGGCTTTTTGTGTTTTTCTTCTGTGATCTTAATACTTAATGATGAGATTTATATTTTCAAACATAGCTTTATCTTCTAAATATATTGTAGAAGGCTAAATTGTGGAGAGAGGGGAAAAAGTAAGGGACTGTTTCTGTAGTGTTGAAATGCAACTTTAGCTTCAGCATTTGAGAAGTCAGAGGTTTCTGCAGGAGTTTGTGCTTAAGGGGCATTTTCTGCTGCGTCACAGGTGATCTGGTCTCGTGGGGAGCCCAAGGCATTTCTTTGAGTCCTTCCCAGATAGTTGAAAGCACATTTCAAAGGCATGGTACTGTTGGGCCCCTGGCCCTTATTCCCTGGGTGCAGCAGCCCCTGCCTGTGGCAGCACACGGTTCCACACATGGGCACAGTCCCCGTGAGCAGGGTGTGAGAGCAGCCCTTTTTGAAGCTTGTTTGGTTACCCAGGCCAGGTGGAAGGAGGACAGGGAGGGAAAAGAGCTCAGTCAGTTGCCTGTGTAGGAGTGGGAGTCAGCATGAAGGTAAAGGAAATTGCTCTTGATGTGGGAGCAGGTCAGGAAATTGCAGGGAGAGAGGGAATAGCCTTGGAGAGCTGCATCAGTCGGGTGCTTTTATTCAGCATCCTGTATGGTCTTGGGACTAAACTTCAGTTCAGAACTTAGATCTGACACAGTTCTTGCCTGTTGCTCAGTTGTTTTTGGGGAGTTATGTTGAAGTATCTGTGATTTGCATTATAAATGGAATTAATGTGTCATTTTCCCTATCTTTTGCTTTATCAGTTTATATCTTAAATCAGCCCTGGTGTAAGAGACATTTTGCAGAAGGATGTTACAGGGAATGGGCATGTGATAATGGTCAACTTGGGGGTCTCTGATCTCACAGGGGGGGTTGTAATTACTGGAAATTACATGAGAAAATACTTCTGGAGAGTGCCATTGCTTTACAGACCTTCAGTGAGCCAAACAGGAAGAGAGGAATGGACTTTAGGCCAGGAATGGTGCAGTCTTAACAGACCAGCAGTTTTCCAGGGACTGGTTCATATAATTGCTTAATGGAGCAGTGTGTCAGCCAGTGGGCCAGCACAGGCATCTCTAACATGGTGCACAGCCTTGGGGAGGCCTGGAAACCCCACCCTGTGCAGCCTCACCTGAGACCCTTACAGTCATTCTTGGGTATGTGCTGGATGTTGAAACAATCAACACAAGAAGTTCTGAGGCTCTGACAGGCATAGGGAAACCTCAGCCACACGAGGTTCCAGCCTGGGGTCAGTTTGCTTGTTCTTTCTGGGCTGTAACTGAGAAAACTGCAGTTAAGGCACAGAAGAATGTATTTTTTGTTAAGGGACTAGTTCGTCCTAGAATTAAGTGTTTTTCTGATATCCAGCTATTTATGCAGTTACATACAAAGTACTGTTACATCACTTTGTACCCTACCCATCCACACTAGGAGGATGTGTGGTGAGTACACTTCTTCAAGAAACTGGCTGTCGGACTAGGAGGGATTTCAGGGTGTATATTTCACAGAAAGATTGAAAGAAGTCTTTTTTGTTTCTGCTTTAGATATAAAACCTTAAAATGCCCCATTGCTTGTCTCACGTTATCAAGCCAGGTACACAGCTTCTCTCTGTTATGGTAGTGGGTTATCCTGCTGACACTCTTGCATTTTCCTGCATGAAGGAAGTGCTTGTGGGGCTGCTCAAGGCAGCGGTGCTGCAGTTGTGCTCGGGGCTGTTACAGTACAGCTTAAATTGCCATTTCCTGAACTGTGTGGCTGAGCTGGTGGTATTCCCATCGTTCCCAAAGGATTAGCAGCCTGGTGTGTGGGTGCTCTGCTCCTCTGGTGTGGGTGGAAGCAGGAATCTCCGCACAAGCAGGTAACTGTGACTTCAGTTCAGTCACCTCAGTTAACTTTGAAGCACATGGTAAATAAATTTCATGAAATTACTGGATTTTACTCAAAACATTGCATACAAAGAAGTATTTTATATTCCAGATGTTTTTAATTGCCTCTATATTTATAATAGTGACATTTAATCAAAGTAATTCTGAATAGATTTTTGACCAAAACTGAAATTTATTTGGAATGTTTCCATTGGGGAAAGCACTAGTAAAACTTTATTCTGCTTGATACAAATTGTTTATTTCAAGAACATTTTTTAAGCATATTACTAGATTTTTACAGAGTTGAAATGTAGAAAAAGGAAGAGGAATATGTAGCAATGTAAGCAGGTCGACAAAAGGGCTGAATTCCATAAAGAAAGCTAGTCTGTATCCTGAATTCATCTATGTTGCTCAAAGAGTAAGTGATTTGTAGTTCCTGGGTGTAGGAACTTTGACATTAGTTATTTCATTCAGTTTCTTTGAGATGCAAGAAACAAGCAGCTTCTTTTTTTTCCCCTGCTGGGAGATAGCAAGAGATCCATTAATTCCCATCACAGATTCATTTCTGCTGGTCTTTCCACCTTGTATTTAAAAATTAAAAATAAGAGAATAATTTACTAATTTAAAAAGGGACTTACATAATTTCAGTGTCTGCATCTTCTGAAAGACTGTCTTGACTGTTCAGTAACACGCTGAGTGTGTCAAACTCTGTGATCACAAACTGGACCAATTGCTACAACGAAATGGGAAAAGGTCCATGGAATGAATACAGTTGCAATGACACATTTACTGACAATGGGAAATCAAATTTGTTTTTAAAATACAAAAAGAAAAGACACTTTATCAAGACTAGGCATTGGAAGATGGTCCTGCAGAGTCTGGAAAATGGACATTTGAACAGGAGTAGGCATTTTGACTGCCAGAAAAATGAATCAGCAATATCACCTGTGTTCTTCTCAGGGTGGCAGGTTTCTGAACTCGGATGCACTGGATGGTTTTATAACAAAACTGCAATGGTCTCAGGCTCCTAGTTATATATTTGTTTAATCTCTTTATGCAGTTGAAATAAAGATGCTGATACATGTATTGTTTCATTGAATAAGGCTAGCTCTTAACTTTTCTTCTTGATTTTATAACTTGGATGTTTTGTGGTATGTATGTGTGCTTGGGAACTGTTTCTTAAAAATAAGTGTTATTAAAGGACTACCACATATGTGGGTTCTGTTAACAGGGAGTGTTGCTGTGTAGGACAGTGATTTGTTGTACAATTAGGATGGTTTTTACTATCAAGGAAAAATAATTGAGCTTGGTCAAGCAGACAAGTTGGCCATATTTTTTTGGGAACAAAGAAAATCGATCTCTGTGTCTCAAAACTTATTCTTGTAATGGTTGTATGTGTGATTTACATCCTCCATAATTAAAGATGTGCCATTGCTGTTTGACAGTCCCAAATGGTAGAACCCATAAATCATTGTTTGTGTGGCCACTCCAAATGCCAGAACAGCTACAGGCAGTCACTGCCCACCTTTTGCTGGTCATTGATCCTGTAGCTTTGTATTTTGTTGTACTTTGTTTCTCCTGGGTTGGAATACCTGTGTATAGGACACGTGTTGCTTCTTGAACTGCTCTGTGATAAGGAGCAGTCACGGCATTGCCCTCTGCATGAGGGCAGTAAATCTGTACATTGTCTTTGAGCACGTGGCTGTTGTTTTTTTGCTTGGTCTTGCTGCCACGGCAGTAAATGCTGGTTTTACCACTGCCTAAACTGGGGGAAAAAACAGCTGTTCACACCTAAGTTGTTGCTGGGGAGGCCTTTGCTGGTTTCTGCAGCACAGCTCTGCCTGACAGCTGTGTGTTGCACTGTTTATTCTGTGTTTCTCTTGTGCAGACCAATCCATGTGAGCAGGTCCAGAAGTGGAGGACAAGTCTGTCCAAAGATGAGTAGGTTCACCAGAGTCTCCTTAAGCAAGGGGTTGTGTGGTGTTACATTGGTAGAAAGCTCCAGGTAAAGGGGACTTAGACCTCATACCCAGTCTGTACCAGTTTGTTCCAGTGTACAGTACTGCTTTTATATTCATCCCTGTGGCTTTTCCACTTCTTTGCTCATCTCAGTTGCTGGCACTCCCCAGTGAGGATGACAGAGCCCTCTGGGTAGCTTGGCTCTTTCTGGCACTCAGACCCCGTGATCTGATACGTGAGCTGGGAACCTGAATTAAGCTGGCACATCACTCACTGACTGCTTTCAGCTGTGTGTTTTCAGAAGATTTCAGAAGATAAACAATTTCTTATTTGTGTGTTTGCAGGACAAAAGAAAAGATGACTGTTCAGGTCACAAGCCTAAGGCTGCTCTGGCAGGGGTTATGTTGGAGCCTTGGGTGGCAGATACAGCATCCCAAGAGTTTTCACTTTTTTTTTCTTTCTTCCTCCTCCCCTTTGGAAAAAGTTTTTCAATAGAAATATGTAAAGCATGGGGTTTTGGTTTTGGTTTTTTTTCTGTGAAAACTGTGACTTTCCTTGGTTTGCCAGTGTTTGTCCCTTCCTTACCACTCGCCTTCCTCACCATTTCACCCAAAGACAGATGCAGAAGTTTCTTTGAAACAGATGAAACTGAAAAACAGGCAGAAAAATTTTCAGCGAGTGTTTTCTGTGAACTTGAACTAAGCAGTAACTCTCTTTTTCTGTCTTCCAGAAGGCTTGTTGTTGTGTTGTTTCATGCCTGGGATGGCTGAGGGTGGAGGTCTGTAGAGCTTCTGTGAAAGGGCTGTGCGTGATAAGAGTGGGAGGCACGGTGTCATAATTAATGCTGTCAGAAAGTGGGGTTTTTTTAATGTGTCTAGTGCTGTACTTCCAGCATATTGTATTCATTTTCCTTTTATTGTGGTCTCACAGTACACCCTGAGCTCAAACCAATTTCTTAATCCTGAAAAGGCTCTCAAGTCAAATCTGGCTGTGGGAGTTTAGGCCTCTAGGAGTTTAGGGCTGCTTCACAGCTGGAAAAAGTTACTTTTTCCATTAAAACAGGAATTAACTGGCTTTAAGGGACTTACGATCTTTTTATCTTAAGAAAACTCTTTAGTAATAAGAAGAGCTTAAATTGTGATGGTCTGCTAATCAAAATGAAGATGTCCTGGTTTATGGTGTTTCCATAGCATTGGGTGTAATGAAATACTATCAGTGTTAAGAGAAACAGGATGAATATTCCTTAATGAATGTCAAGGAAAAAAGTTCAGAGTTATCTGCATATGTGAACACTTTTGAATCCTTTAATAAGTTTTATTGATTAATTGCATGTTTTAAATTTGATTGCAACAGCAAATTGCATGAAGGGATCGTGAGTACATTGGTTCTGTCTTTCCTGTCTACAACTTTTTGGAAGCAATGTGTATGTTGGCAGTCGAATAACCCTGTAACCTTTAGGTTTGTTTCTCCTCATAAGGTTTGTTGTTGAAACTCCCTTATGTGACATCTCAGCATCTCTCCAGGTGTTACCAAATTCAGGTAACATGTAGAAACACATCAAGCTGGAAACACTTCTGATTTTACATGTCCACACATCATGTTTACATGTATATATATTTTATACTTTGCAAGTAATAATATTTAATTGCATTGGTGTGCATCCAGACACAGAGCCCTTTCACACTTGTGTGCTCTGATATTTGTGTGCTGCCTTTTCCTCTTGCTTGAGTTTCACTGCATGTTACATCATAAATACAGCCTCCAGGGGAGCTGCAGGTTGGACATCAGGAAGAATTTCTTTGTGGAAAGGGTTGTCAAGCATTGAAATGGGCTGCCCAGGGAGGTGATGGAGTCACCACCCCTGGAGGTGTTCAGGAAACGACTGGATGTGACACTCAGGGCCATGGGCTAGTTCACAGAGTGTTCAGTCGTAGGTTGGACTCAATGATCTTGGAGGTCTTGTCCAACCTAAATGATTCTGTGATCCTATGATTAATTCTTTGTATGGGGACAGTTGGCCAAGGACATTAATAATCAGAACAGACTGAGGCTGGATCCTTTGCATGAGCTTTTTTATCATGAGAGGGTGGATTTGTCTGGTGAGGAACATGAAATGGTGACCTCGGAACAACTACTTGGGCATCCCCAAGTTGAACCACTACCCTGTTATCCCTGAGGAAATTTTCTTGACTGCAAAGAACCAATGGGTGTTTGAAAGCAGTGACTGGGAATCAAATTTATCCATTTTTGTTACCTCCTCACAGAAAGCTTCTAGATCCTTACCTTAAAACGTTCAGTAGCCTGGATTTTGAAGCAGGTTGGTGGTTTGTCTGTTTTTAAAGTTGGCAGATTTTCATTCTGTAACCATAAGATACTAGTATGTACATGTGCTTGGATGGAAGGAGTATTTTTTTTTAATCTTACTAGCCACCTGTATATAAATGCAGACTTGATTTGTGGGGTTTGTGAACATTTTGATATCTGAACTCTGTTTTCAGCTAAAGGAAAAACAGAATCTTTTTAATACTTGGAAATTGGGGTGGGTACATGGGTTTGGAAACGCAATGTACTACATTTTCTTTTTTTCATCTT
>QWTY01046971.1:0-12616 GCA_008033365.1 Pseudorectes ferrugineus | reverse complement strand
GGAGGCAATTCTGCCCCTCTACTCTGCTCTGGTGAAACCCCGCCTGGAGTGCTGCATCCAGCTCTGGGGCCCCCAACATAAGAGGGACATGGGTCTGTTGGAGCGAGTGCAGAGGAGGGCCATGAAGATGATAAGAGGGCTGGAGCACCTTTCCTGTGAACGCAGGCTGAGAGAGGTGGGATTGTTCAGCCTGGAGAAGCAAAGGCTCTGGGAGACCTTACAGCAGCCTTCCAGTACCTGAAGGGGGCCTACAAGAGCACTGGAGAGGGACTTCTACTTACAAGGGCATGTAGTGATAGGACAATGTGGGGAAATGGCTTTAAACTGAAGGAGAGTAGGTTTAGATTAGATATTAGGGAGAAATTCTTTACAGTGAGAGTGGTGGGGCACTGGAACCAGGTGTCCAGAGTAGTTGTGCGTGCCCTCTCTCTGGAAGTGTTCAAGGCCAGGCTGGATGGGGCTCTGAACAATCTGGTCTAGCGGAAGGTGTCACTGACCATGGCAAGGGATTTGGAACTAGTTGATCTTTAAGGTCTCTTCTAACCCAAACCATTCTATGATTTGTCACATCAGTAATTTTAATCTACATGAATTAATATTTTGTAACATAAAGCTGTATGTGCTTTGCATTATGCCTTAAGACCTCTGTGTGATTTAAAAACATCACTGTTTTGCTGAAAATTCATCTTTATAAGTGAAATACTCTGCAGTGGTTATGGAGAAAGTAATCTGAAAAGAAGCTGAACTGTATGGATGCTGAAGTAGCTGCACAGTAAATGGCTTTGGGATCTGCAAGAGCATTTTTTTAATACATAAAGTCAGCCACAGGAGATGTTTGAGTAGGTGTTATAGTTTGTATAGTAAGCATGTGTGCTGGATCATGTGGCAATGACACATCCTCTTTTCTGATCTGGAAGCCAGTATTGGTGTAAATGTTGGATGCTAGTATTTTATGGTTTGGTTAGAAACGTGTTTGATCAACAGTCAGGATACCGTCAGTGATGTAGGCAGTTCTTTGAAACATAAGCACTTCAGTAATGCATTTGTTGCTAAATAAAAGACAAAATAAAAAGATAGATTGTTTACTTGTTGCAAGTCCATGGTGCCTTTTCAGACTCTTCTTTACTTGCTCTCTGACAGCCAACTGCCCAGTTTCCCAGGTTACACTCAACAGTGGTATATTCCCACCTTCAAGTCCAAGGACTGCTCTGAGCTCTTTTCCTGTTTTCATGGTGTTATTTGTGGAAAAGAGGCAGACCAGAGAGAGTTTTCAAAACATGCTCCAATTATGTCAAGTTGTCATTGCCACAGCCTCTGCGCAGAGTAACTCTTGAACTTGGCACGCAGTGCTCCACTTTTAAGTACTTACTTTTCGGCTTCAGCCCTTTGAAGCTTGGAAGTTGTGCTGATATAACTCTGTTTTATTTGAGTTTACTTTTTATTTCAGGCTGTCAGTGTGTTTGTGTATTATCCTTTGCTTGTAAACACTTTAATATCTGATTTGTTTGCCGTACTGCTTAACAGTCTCCTCAAGGAGAGTTTTCTGTACACATTATAATTGGAAAGGATATTCTACCATTTAATTGTGAATTATTTTCTTGCAATATACAGCTTCATTTGAAGATTTAGAAAATGTTTTTAATTAGCATTTTATTAATATAAACTCTTTGATTGTTTTGGTTTTTTGGTAGTTAGAGGTGGTATTAAATTAGAATGTCTTATTTGCAATATAAGCTTCTATTATTGGCTTCTTTAGGGGATATACTTGTTTTCTGGACTTCATTGAGATTTTGATAGAGACACGTTCCAGACAGAATTAAGATCCTGGCAGCTGGTCATCTTGGGACTGACTGCAGGAAAGAAAGGACTTTTTTTTGGAGTTCGGTACCTTGCAGTTGCTATGTTTCTCTATATTGAGCTGTGAGACTAAGAAAAAAAATCTTATTGTTATCAACACAATAAAAATCACAACTAAGTCAATATTGACTTTACTGTTTAGGGCTTGATTGCTTTTCTTAATTCCCACCTAAAATTTGATATTGTTTCCATTGTATAATAAGCAAATTTGAAAAGCAGACTTAATCTATGGGGGAATAGCTGAGAGGGTGGGGTTTTTTTTATGAGGATGGAGCATTATTCAATAATTGAAATAAATGGCTGACAACAGATTCAGCTTCTCCCACAGGTTCTTCTGAGGACTCTGAGTATGGGTAACTTTCTTCAGTTCTTATTTACTGATGAAAAAGACAACAGTAATCAAAGACAGTACAACAGTCAGCAAATCTCATGATTGTTTGCTGAATGAGAGCATCCTGAATGCTCAAAATCTGTAGAATATTAGTGGTTTCCAAACCAAAGTACTGAGCGATGATGCTTCAGCTTCACATTTCTAACTTGCTTTTGTATATTTTTCAATAATTACTTGCATAGCTTCTTTGAAATATGAAGTATATCTTGTTTGGTGTGTATAGTAATACAAATTTCATACTGACTATATTTTCAGGAATATCAAAAGTGTGCATGAAGTTGAGTTTTCCTAAGGGGTAGATCTTTGCAAATAGTTTCAGAAAAGCATCTGTAATTGCTGGGAAAGTCTTGTTCAAAATTCACTGGCTTAAGCATTGTTTGCTCTCTGGAACCCAGATTTAATTTTAGTATCACAGAAGGGTTTGGGCTGGAAGGAGCCTTTAAAGATGATGTAGTCCAACCCCTGCCATGGGCAGTATGATGAGGGTAAGAGTGTTAGAGATCTGTGTAAGGCACGTGATTTCTCACAATGCTATGAATATGTTAACACATTTCACAGACTCCTGCACTGCAGAAGAGAAACAAGGCCTTCAATTTTATATATTTGTTTGTTTATAGAAAATGGAATAATCAAAACAGACAAGGTATTTGAAGTAATGCTGGCTACAGACCGTTGCCACTATGCAAAATACAACCCCTACATGGACTCTCCACAGTCTATAGGTAAGAGCATCTTGCAAAAGTGATTGAGATTGTTTTCATTTGTGTAACTGTGACTGCTTTTGTCATTTATGTGTTAAGAATGTGAAAATAATTTTTTTAATTTGGAAGGTTGTTTAGTTCTTCATCAATTTATTGGATACCTTTTAATTAAGTTTCAATTTCTTGTGGAATGCAGTTGGCATATTTGGATACATCAGGTAGAGAGGTGTTTTTCAGCCAGTATTAATATGTGTAAATATGTGTTTGTTTTTCAAACCTCAGCAATTTGTGATGGTGCAGCTGATGTAAATACTTAAAAACAACTTGCATCCAGTTTATGATAGAAACAGTCTCTGTCTTTACAGAAATTATTCAATTGGGACCAATGCAAAGTTTCTTAAACCCTTACGTGAAATCTTTAAAAATAGGCTTTGAATAGGAAGGTCTACTGATTGGTCAGTTGTTTCCCATCCAGGTCCTAGTTTTATCTTTCCAAGACAAGAGAATGAACTATATAAATGTACTAATTTCTTTTTTCTTGATCTTCTCCCTGCCTTTAATAGTATGTGGTGAGTGAATTTTATTAGGATTTTGTTAGGTGTATAGGAAAATCAAAAAATATTTTAAAATACATACTCAAAGGCTTATGTATCTTCTCAAAAACAAATACAGGTGTGCATTCCTCCCATTCTTATAGGTGTTTGCTCTCATTTGCTGTTTGCAAAATGCACAAGGTTGTTCTCCAAATGTTCTATGTTCACCACGACATGAAACTCAAACTAACAAATTCAGGTCTTTACATAGGGGCTGAGTGAAAAAGGAATTACATTATTCTGGGAGACATTACTGTTCTGAATTAAACATACTTGATCAATATGTGATATTAATTCAATGTATAGTGGAAAAATGGAGATGGTAATTGCGATCAAGGATAAAACCCTTTTTTTTTTCTGTCCAGAGCTGACACAGCGTAACTTTCAGCTGATGTACCATAACTCACTTCTGATGTAGAGTACCTGTGTAACTGCTGGGGTGTGGATGTTGTACCCTGAATGAGGGTGACAATGAAGGTGTTGCATTTTACAATCAAAGTAATAAAGATTGTAAGGTTGATGTCTGAACAGCAATGAACATCTTCCATTCTCTTGTTTTACAGGTTTCCAAGCAACAATCAGTGCTCCACATATGGTAAGCTTTAAACCTAGGTGATTAGTTTAGGTGATTTTATGAACATCCAGATGCTTTTGAAATAAAATATTTACCCTAGTAAATTTAATGAGCAGTTGTGACACTGTTGTGAACTGCCTACTGGGAGCGAGTAGAAAAGCCTGATCAAGATTTTTCTTGCAGATGTACAGTAATAGGATGAGGGGTAGTGGGCCAAGAAATGCAACGTAAGAAATTCTGATTAGTTTCTAGAGTAAAAAAAAAAAAGCTTTGAGGGTAGTTAAGCACTGAAACAGGCTTTGCAACTTGTGAAAATTCTGTTCTTTTATATACAAAGAAGCTGACTGAACAGGGCTCTAAGCAGCCTAATTTCAAATGCCCATGTGTTGAAAGAGGACTGGACCAGAAGATTTCCAGAGATCTTTCCAATGTAAATTACTCTGTAATTTATAAACATATAAGAGTTCAGGAGTGGATGACAGTGATTCCTATAGTATGGTATTGCTGTAATGCCTTTAAATCTTTGGACAGGAAAAAAGGTACATTGTACTGAGTTGCAGGTTTTTTTGCGAAGTGGTTTGAGACCAGGGTGAGTGTTCCGGTTGGGATTTCAGTGCATGCATCTAACCCAGATATAATTTTTCTGTGTTTCTTTATTTGAGATAAAAGGTGAATAGAAGCATGTATTTTGTCTTTGCAATGTTTGGAAAGTGTCAAAACATAGTAAAAGACTGCTTCTCTTGACTAAAAACTGTGTAGTTGGGTTAGAATTTACTGAGTTATCAATATAAAAAAGTCAGGAATTTTGTATAGAAATGTTAATGATATTATTCAAGAAAAGACAGAAAAAAGTACTGTTGCTATGGGGGAAAAAAAAGTATTAATTACGCTCTAAAATTTTAAGTCCCTCAAGTCATTATTTCTCCAATGCTTAGCACTAGTACTATATGAAGTGTTAGAGCAAAAAGGTAATATATCCTCTAAGCAAATATTAACAAAGAATGTTCTAACAGGAAATATTCTAATTATTTCTGTTTGCTGGGTGGGATGGATTAAGCTGAAAGAGTGGTAATGGCTACCTCTGAAACATTAAAGAACAAATTGATTTTTAGTGTGCAGCCTAAGCTTAGTTTGTGTGCTGGTCCACCACGTAGGAAAGCAAAAGTCATCAAGTGTGTCTGTAGACTACTGCATTTCATATGTGAGCCTGGCTATCTGCCTTTGTAAAAGACAACTTCTTTTTCCTATTCTTTGATTCAGCAAGCATGCAGGTAATACAGGAGGTAATTTTAATAGCCATTTTCCTTGATGCTCTAGAGCTACCTTCTTCCTAGCTAGCTTTTGTCCCAGCTTATTCCAGTGCATATAGCATAATGATAAGCTAAATTCTTTATTGGCCATATACTGCCAGAATAGTAGGAGTCATCAGACTTGAGGAGAAATAAACTGATTTATCGTGTCTTTCCCAATATATAAATAGAGTCTGTGCTAGAAGCTTGAATAGTCAGATGAGGCTTTGTATATGGATGCTAACAAAAAAAAATACACTCATTAAATTTGTTGAAGCCAATGTAGTAACAATGATTATATCATGTAGTTAACTCCTTCCCCCCCAGTTTTTGTAATAGGAATGATTCTGAAGTTTCTTACACAAATGCTTAGGGCATTTCCCAAAATCTCTGAAGAAATGAACATATATTGAGTAAAACAGACACTTAAAATGGTTTGAAATTTTCTCTCTCTCTGTCTTCTCTTAGCATGCATATGCACTTGAACTTCTGTCTGATCAGTTACATGAAGGAGCCAAAGCACTTGATGTAGGATCTGGAAGTGGAATCCTTACAGCATGCTTTGCACGAATGGTGAGTTATTTAATTTAATCACTTGATCATCAGAACTGCTTGAACTCGAATGTAACTCTGAATTACAGAGCAAAAAAAAGCATCCTTAATAGTGGACTGAAATATATTAGACAGAAAATATTACTCTCCTGAGTGTGATTGGTACCCATTTCGTATGGTAGCTGACAGTAGATGTTCAAGTTAAATGGTCCAATAAATTGTGTAATGGTGAAGAAACTGCCTAGCGAGTAAGTTTGGGGGTTTTGGATTGTTTTGAGTTTTTCAATGATTGCATTTTAGTTGTTGCTTTATATCTTGAAGGAAGATGTTTGTCTTGAACAGTTCAATTTTTGTTATCTTGTGTGGCTATGGATGTTCTCATTGTGATAAATTGTCATGGATTCCTGCTATGATGAGAGCTCTGTGACTTTTGAGACTTAAAAGAATCCTATTTCCACGGGAAAATATCTTGTGTATATATACACAAGGTTTTTTTTAATTTAATTGCTTTCTTTTCTTGTTATGTTGCACAAACATTACTATAAGTGTCCATTTAATCTTTTATAAGCTAGATGTTAATTTGTATTTTACATCTTTGCCAAGTGACTTAATCTCAGTTGTGTTATTCAACCTATACCTAAGGAATTTTCTGTGTTCTTTCCTATCTTACATCGGGGAAAAAAAGATATTAAAAAATTTGGGTTTTAGTGGCTGTAGCTATAGTATTGTTAGACTGATTCATGAAGCGGAATATAATCAGTTCTTCCTTCTCTGTTCCAGGGCTTTATAATTGCTTTATGGTTAGTAGAGACCTTCATTGAACTGCCAACTATATTTTTTGTTTTGTCTTTCTGCAAAGTTAGTTTGAAATGTGTTGATACATATGATAATTTCTCATTTAGGTTTCTTTGCTACTTAGTTTTCTGTTTTCAAGCACCAATCTGAGTCTGCAATCAGTTCTGTTTCCCTGTGTTAAGAATTAGCTAAGAATGTTTAGGACTGGGCAATGCACTTGCAAAAGTATTTAGGTTTCTAAGTGTTAGCTGCAAAATTTAAAAAAAAAAAAAAGTACTTGAAATAAGTTAACCAAACTGCAGTTTAGAGGAGATCTTAAATGGCACTTAACTCAACTTTCTGCCTATTATTTTTGGTCTGACTGTAATTTTTTTGGTAGTCATAATCAAGTGCTAGCATGAGAATGCCAGTCCTACAAGCAGTAAAACTTTCGTCCAGGCTATATGTATTTCTCACTGAAGTTATGAATGCATAAAGGAATAGCCATTTTCAATAGGACGTGCTAAATTGTGGTGGTGCACTTTTTTCTACTAAAACAGCTGTGGAGAAGTCAGAACCAGCACAAAATATCTTTCCAATTTTGCTGAAGTTAATCCCTCTATCTTTTTATTGCCATATGAATGGCATGTGCCTCTTCTGAATCCTCCATGGTAGTTTGCAGTGGAATGCCTTACAGACATATGTGTTGTGAAAAATTGAGTAAATGCTTTCGTTCTGCTTGATAGCATTGTTAACAGTAACAAAAACTTGAAAGAAATGTATTGTGGAAATTAATGGTAGAGTGTTTTGCCACCAAAATTCAGTTGGGGATGTGCTTTTTGGGACTATGCTGATGTTGCTTCTCAGTCTACTTGAGATCTAGAATTAGTAGCTCACATTTGTGGCACAAGTGCCTCAGTGCACATAGATGACAGCTGTACTCTTATGATGATAATCTCATTTGTGGTACCTCTGGGAAAGCTTTATGTTTACTTAGACTAGTAAAGTATCTTTAAGATTGTTGTTTGGCTTTTCATAATAAACTTCTGTGCTAAACTTATCTACATAGCTTGCAAAATTAAGTTTATTTACTTTTGAAGGTTGCTGGCAAATTAAATGAATTACAGTTTTCATCCTGTCAGTACTGGATTTATGAAAAGAGTGGGGTATATTTTTATTCCTAACATGGAGATCCCAAAAATTGTGCCATCTTTTTGTTGTCTCAACTGTATGCGCTTCACAGTTCCAGGGTAATAGACAGAGGTAACTGATGAGGACTCAGCATAATGGACTGTCACATGCAGCAGGAAGTTCTCTTACTTTATCAGGCTATTTCATGCTCCGACCATTTTGCTAAATTTTCATTTCTGTGACGTTACTGTTTGGAGTTCACTGGATCTTTTGCCAGCTTACAGTACAACTGACTGCCAGGCATTCCTCCAAACGGCAACCCATGGCTGTCATAGTGAAAACTTGCTCTGTGTCTTTCTCTGTTGCAAAGGCTGGGGTCGTAGTCTTCCACTTAGACAAGAAAAGCTAACACTCTCTTTTAATGTTTTTAACAACGGACTTGTTCATAATAAAACAAAAAAATTCCCCAGGATAACCAGTTATTAATTTTCCATGTCTTAACAACATTAAAATTTAAGATACAGAAACATAAACAATGCATTCAGATGTGTCCAAAGACAGTTGTTAGGCAACATGGGCTGCTGCTATGACATATTCTGCCATTGTGTTCTTTGAGCTGGATCCTGTTAGAAGTGGTCAGATTTTTGATTTGGATTTGGATTGGTTTTCAATATTTTTTTCTGGACTAAAGACAAAATTCTAGAAGAAACACCTGTAATGGAGAAGTTTTTGTTAGTAGACCTTCGCCCCCCGCTTCCCACTCAGAATACAGAGATTTTGTGACCTTTTTTGAGTTATGAGCTCTCAGAAGTTCCACTCTTCCTGTGGAGGAGAGCTGTAAATCTGAAAGTAGATTCATGAATGCAAGGATAAGTGGAAGGTAATTTGTCCCTGAGTGGTAATTGCAGCATTTGCTTCTGAAGGAATAGGACTCTTGAGATAATTTAGAATACAAGGCATGATTTAATCCTTGAAGTAAGGTCTTCTCTAGAAAAATGTTAATTCTTAGTAAGTTTTGTTTAGTGTGAAAGGAGATTAGTTCTAGTCTTTGTCCTTGACGTTGTTACTTTCTATTGCAGGTAATGAAAACAAACATGATCAAATTTAACTTCTAAAAACTCTAAGAAGAAATCTCCACTAACAATATAACACAACTGAATCACATCTCAAAAAGATCATTATTACAAGTATTTATAAAACTATGCAGACACACTTTAATTATAGTCAGGATTTTTCATTTCAAGCAGTAGTTTTAATAACGTTGGGAAAATATACTTCCACTTTGCTGTTTTTGTTTTTATTTTAGAGAAATGGGGTCAGGAAGTATAAGTACTCATTCTGTAAATAAAACTAGCAGAAGTTGTTCAACTGTATATTTTTATTCCAGGTTGGTCCCAAAGGACAAGTTGTAGGAATTGATCATATCAAAGAACTAGTAGATGACTCAATAAATAATGTCAAAAAAGACGATCCCACATTGCTGTCTTCAGGAAGAGTGAAACTGATTGGTGAGCATCAGACTGATATACTTACTAATTAAACTGATATTCTTTCTAGCAGCTGGTTGAAAATGGCTGAATTGGATGTTGTTAAAAGTTTGATTTTAAGACGTTAAACCCAAGAAAGAAGAGCCAAATGAAAACTTTGAGATCCAAGTTGTCTTTAGGCCTTTGAAAAACAGTATCTTCCCCAGTTTTGAGAATATGACTTCCGGTAATCTCCAAGAAGATGTAATCATTCTACTAGAAAATGTTAACAGGGAAATGTTTTTTGGTGAAAATACTTTACATGCTGAAGGTCTGTCACGTTAAATTTGCTGTTTAAAATTGGGGTTGAATTCACAACTGTTCTTGAATAAATACCCTGTCATCTAAATTTGGGTGTTTTAATAAAGTCTTTACACTTCTGATAGAGTAGTTGAGAAAGCTGCATGCAAAGATTCAAGTGGGAAAAGTACTAGATTGGCAGCATGTACACTGAAGTTTATTTCACTTGTTTTTAAAATTGACAGTAATTGTATGTTAGGGAAGTGATTAATTGACACCAGAGTACTTTAATTCAGTTAGAGTTACTGAGAGGAAATAATGCCAAAACAATACAAGGACAGTGAATTGTTTTAAATAATGGTTTTTTACTAAAAAAAAAAAAGATTTTGGGGGATTTTTTGTTTGTTTTTTTCTTTGTTTGTTTCAGGTTTTTTGTTTGGTTATTGTTTGTTTGTTTTTCTTAGAAGATTCAAGGCTGGCAGGAGGAAAGTATTCTATTCATTACGTTTACAAAAAGAGCTGAAGGTCTGGATGTTTTTTGAGGCTTCTTACAAGAACACCTGGAAAAATGATTATTATGTGATGTTTGGCTCTTAGCTTAATTACCATTTTGATTCTTGGTCTTTTTTTTTAAATGAGGGACTTTTCTAAATATTTTTTTAATAAGTTTATCAGCATGTAAACATGTAGAAAATGCAGTGTATCTTGCTGAGAACACTTATGTCTCAGAACTTCTTGGAAAAGAAGTTAGACTGCTACGGCTGTAGAGGGAGAATGAGGGAATAATTTCCATTGTTGCTGAACAAAAGCAATTTTGACTTACGCTTCTGGTTGTTCCTGAAACAAACTCTGTTGCTTTTGCGAGTCTAGAATTCTAAGTAAACATCGTTATCTATATTATTTTTGACTATGTAGCAGGATGACTAAGAGACTTGCGAATAGTTTTGTTGTGAGGTACATTTTTAAAAAGTACAGATGGACAAGTAATACTTCTGTGAATTAGGTGGAGAAGAATGTTTCAACTGTGCTGGATTCCTGGGAGCTCTTTGATGGAGAGCAAGAATCCAGACAGCTGTTTCTTTAAAACAAAAAGACAGCAACAGAAAACCCCGCCCAAACACCTCCATCACAAACACGCAAACAAAAAACTTGCGAAAACAAGTTGATTGATGATGGGAACTGTATGAAATAAGACCAGCTATGTCAGTTGCTGGCTTTTCACATTATGCTTCAGACATTCTACACTGATTTGTCATACCTCACATATACCATAACTGCATTTCAGGAGCACCAAAATTACTTTGGGGTGTCTCGGTAATAGAACTGCATTGAGAAGTTGGGAATAGGTATTCTTGGATTAACATCTCTTCGTTAGTTTGTGGGTGTTTTGGCGCTTTTTTTGGTATAGCTTGATTTTTTTATTTTATTTACTCTTAATATCATGAGGAAGCCTTTGAGGTGAATCTCTCAAGTGCTTCTACTTACCACACTTTGGCTCACATGAGAGTACTCCTGGAAAGCACAAACTTTGATTCCTTTTGGATGAAAATAGACAAGATTATGTGTTCCAAGAAGCAACCAAATATGTTTGATATGTGGATATTAAGACAATAAGACTTACATCTAGACTGAAGCGGTTATCCTGAAATGCATATGTTGCACGGACACCAGGTTCTCAGCAAAAACTTTTGCTGTACAGATTTGCTTCTATTGTACTGCACTATTTGCTGATGCAGCCATAGCCAGCGGGGATGAGGGATTCTAAACAACTGAGAGAAGTAGTTTTCTTCTGTTTCTGTGCTCATGCTACAACTCTGTGTGAAACAGGTCTGCATAGAGGCGCACTGAAGGCTTGAGTACTGTGATCAGCAGATCAGGTCTAGGTTCATAAACAATCTACAGAACCCTTTTATATCAAAAAGTCCTGACATTGCTTTTTTCCTCATTACCAGCTGCCACCCACCACCATGATTACTTCACTAACAGGCTACATGTAACTGGAGATGTGAGTAGGATAGGTGACATTATTCAGGATGTAAGCACAAACTGAAAATCTGAGCTGCTCTTTCCCCTTGGACATTGAATAATATAATAATTTGAATAACATTGAATATATGAATGCCAACTTAACTATTTTTTAAATTTTCTGGATATCTAAAAGTGTGTTGCCATTGTGGGTGGATATATTTCTTCTGTAACCATAAGAATTTTTGTAGATTTTAAAAGGGAAGAGCCATGCTGTGCCTGATGCATATGAAGGAGCATGATTTTTTTTTTTTCCCCTTTTGGTTGGGTGTGTGCTGTTTTTGAAGATGTCAGCTATTGATTCTAAGAGCAAAGGGGTTAGTTGTTTTTGGGTCTGTTTTACTGCTGTAAGTGAAGTGATAAGATGTGCAGAAGTCACATTCAGACTTCTTTAGACAGTGCACTAGGGACATTTATGTCTCAGAATACATGTGTTCTTCTTCAGAAGTGACAGCAGTTTCTTTCACAGCTGCTTCTTCAACTTGGCAATCGCTTCTTTTGCCAGCAGTACTGGAGATCACTGCTTCTAATGCCTGCTGCTGCACCCTGGGGAATGAGGGTGTGTCTGCCTCCTTGTGTAATTAACATAATTTGTAGCAGTATCTGTATGAATAAGCTAAAGAAGTCTTTCCCATTTGCTATCTCTGATGGAACAGCAGCTTGATACAGTAACACCTCATTGCTGCTTCTTTAGAAGAAGTGTACAGTGCTACTAAGATATAGAAGTATAAATTATATACTTGACTGCGTTGAGGTGGTTGTTCCAGTAGAACCCACTTTGGCAGTCAGAGGGATTACACGCTGGAGATAATGGAACTTTTATTACTGGTGATCTCTCTTGCCAGCTGACTTAGTGGAAACGGTGATCGATAGGGATGAGTTCTCTTGAAGCACTGGTACTTCTTGCCTGGCAGCTTCTGCTTGTGGCCCTTGGTTGGAGCTTGTGCTGGTCAGAATTGATGA
>QWTY01046969.1:0-13317 GCA_008033365.1 Pseudorectes ferrugineus | reverse complement strand
AGCACTTTTTCATTTTGGGATTTGTTTTGGTTTTTGATTTTTGGGGGGAGTTTGTGTGTGTGTGTTGTTTGGGGATTTTTTTCTTGCAAATCTACATTCACTGCCTATCAAGCAGGAGCTAAATAAAAAGGCTTTAAGCCATCAATTTAAGAGCAATCACCTGTGTGTTCAGGATATGCTGGCAGGGAATTATCTGCAATGAGAAGCTGCTTGCCAATCAGCCTTGTGAAACTCCACTGGCTTTATCTGTACCTGGAAGTGGATGTGACTCATTCAGTTAAGCACAGCACTCAGATCTCTAATGCTCTCTATGGTCTGGGAGCTGATTAGCCAAGAGAAGCCTCATCCAGATGGGTGTCCAGGGCATTTCCAGCGCCCCAGCCACCACCCAGCGCTGCCAAAGCCCTGAGCCTGAGCTGCTTTTCCTCAGTGTCCTCCTGCCTGGTTCCACACACCTGCGGTGGGAGGCAGCAAATTTGCCACAGGGGAGCACAAAGACTGCAAAATTGTGACTGGGACAGGACATGTCAGAGGAGCAATATGGCTGGGAAACTCTGACATTGGCATTGAGGAACCATAGAGGACCTTGAAGGAAATACTTTCATATGAAATATTCCCAGCCAAGATGACATGATGTCTCCGGCTCGGACCAGGCTTCGGTGAGCCTCTGCCAGCTTTAGGCAGAGAGGTGAGTTTGTCCCTAAGGGCTCCTATGACTGAAGGTCACTTGGTTGTCCAGAGACTGGATACAGACATTTGGACAGCAGGCTCTTTTCCACACTACTCAGATAAGTCCCTCCTTGGCTTCATAGAGCTGGTGTTGGCTCAAGGACAGACCCATATTCTCCAGACTGCCCCAATGTGATGGTGGTGAGGGACTGGCCCTGAAAACCATCTAATTAGTTCTAGTCTAGGCAGGCAAGGCCTCCTTCAGTGCTCAGTGTAGCAGATTGCTCTGACATTGGTGTCCTTGTCACCGGTGGCATTGGGAATATGCAGATTCCCCCATGGCCAGGGCTGCCCCCATCATTATCCCAGCAGCTGCTGCCCTGCTGGAGGAATGGGCTTGTTCAGCCAGTAAAGGAAGGTTTGAACCAGGACTTACCAGGCGAACTTGGTGGCCTGTTTGTATTCAAATTAGATGACCACAATAACTAAAAATCCACCAGTTTATTAATCAGGTCATCTGATCTCACCACAGGGAGAGAGACAGAGCCTAAGCCTAACCACAGGTTATTCCACATTAACTTAAAATGTCAAATCCCAGGGTAAGTGAAAACAGACTTGGGCCTTCAGTTTTGTAACAGCAGCATGAAAAACAATGCAGCTGCATTGACCACTCAGAGTTTACAGAGGCGTAACTATGATTTCACTGTCAAAACTGGCATCTCCCGTGGTGAACACTGGACTCTGGATCAACAGAAACGTCACCTCCGTGTCTCAAGGAGGCATTTCAATCTCAATCATCTCTGAATCAATCAATGGAAAGAGCACGTCTATGTTAATAATGAGGCACCGTGGGCCAGCACACAAAGCTCCCGGTGCCTGGCACCGGGGCTGCCGATGTGTTGCCAGCCCATGGCTCAGGCCCCAGCTCTCTAATTGCCTCTGCCGGTGCTATCAGCCCCCCAAAGTCGCTGTTTGTGTGCGATTCCGGGAGGGTAATTTATTACCCTGAAGAGCCTGACTCTTCTCTCCCATCCATCTACATCCCTGGGTTACGCTGTTTATGTTAGCATAATCATTTCTCATGGAGAATGTCAATAAATGCTGGAGACAAAAGGAACACCAACACCACCAACAACAAAAAGCCCAACTGCTAAATAATTCCTAGAATGAGTTGTCAGAAACCTTTTATTTACTGATTCCGCGCATTTCATTTATTCCTGGCAGTGGGCCAACCTCTCTGACAGTTAAGATTTATTGATTTAATTGCCTAGGGTAACCATGCAATAAAATCATCTCAAAGATAAATTTTCATGGCACTGTGCAGCATTGAAGTAATTTTTCAAGTGCTATGGCTATATTTCTGCAGGTTACAGGTGCAAAATTTGCTTAAAGCAGAAATGTCTCATTATTGTAACCCCAGCACATCAGTGTGGTCCCTCCTGTGAAACTCTTTTCTCTTTTCTTTCCCCTCTCTCCTTTCCCTTTCTTTCTCTGTCACTGGGTCTTTCTGTATCTCTCCCCCTCCTCTTTTTTTTTTTTAAGAGGTACAGCACAGGTCTCTCAGAAAACAAATTATATTTTCTTAATTGGTTCATATATTCAATGCCCAGGAGAAGAGAGGCTTCAGTTTAATTAGTAGTGGGCTTAGAGGTTATTTACAATGTTATATAGAAGCATTTGTTTCCAGCTGTGAGATGCTTTTTAACACTGAGGCCTCACAATGTAGCTGATTGCTGTTTGTGACATTATAGTTTATTGAATCTTTAGATCTTTTTATTTACACTGTTAAAGGGCTCATTATAGTTCAGAACAAGGAGCAAATGAAAATCCCTGATTAAATCCCAGGTTAATGGCAACATGACTGAAGTCAGAGATAGTCTAAACTTCTAAAAATGTGAAACGTTCTTCTTTCTTGTGATTTATTTGGGGAGGGAGAAGCTGTTTGGTTTCAGTATGGGATTTGGTGACATATTGTTCTGGCAGCCTTGGCAGTTCCCCTTGCCAGACCGGAGTGTTTAATTCACTGTCCTGCCCCGCTGAGGACATTTGGCTAAAGGCAGTTCCAAGGTGCCACCAGGAGAACGAGGGCTCCCAGCCTGGCAGAGGAAAGGGTGGCTGCCAGTGGCCTCTGTGGCCTGGGTGAGCCATGCCAGAGCTGAGTCCAGCTGCCCAAACGTCACAAGATAACCCAGGAAACAAAGGAGGGCTTTTGCTCTGCCAGCCTGGCACGGATGCACAGTGGGGGCAGGAGACAGCTGTGCTGTGAAGATGCTGAGCTGCCAGCTCCCAGGCACGTCCTCAGGGTGACCCTGTCCCTGGAGATCTGTCAGACCTGTGCTGCTGCGGGTCAGTGCAGCTTCCCCAGCACCTCTGGAGGTTTCTGGAGCCCTCAGCAGGGCTGCTACCAGGTTTGCTCATCTTGAATGGCCCTCAGTCCTGTGTGCCAGTGGACTTTCCCCCACACCAATCTCACTCTGCAGCTTTCTCTTTCTCTTCCCCACACATCCCTGGCCCTCAGCACCTCCCTGGGCACTCAGCACCTCTCTGCAGCCTGGGAGCTGCTGCTGCTGCCATCTCCAAAGACCTGCCTGTGGAGAACTTGTTTTCTGCAAGGGTGCAATGAATTTCCAGCTTTGCAGGTGTCTGCAGGGCACAATGCATGACCCAGTGGCTGCCACACTGCCCGAGTGGGCCACTGGTCCTTCCCTGTGGTGAGGGTGCAGCATTGCCCCTCCACCTTGCAGGACAGTGCTGCTGCCTGCATGAACAATGCACTGCTGAGCACTTCTGCTGTCACTGCACTGGAGGGCTGTGCTGTATACAGAAACTGCCACAACTGTCACAAAAAAACCCAACCCTATATATAGAAAATGCACAAATGATCTATTAAAGCTGAATTTAATTTACAAGCAAGACAACTACATCTTTGGTCTGTTCATTTGGATTAACTCCAAGACAAACAGCAAGTGAGATGTGTTCCTATCTCTGAGGGATAATTTGCTCTTTCTTACCAAAGATGGGCAGATTAGGTTCTCTGTTATTGTTGTTAACCCATAAATGTATCAGATGGAGCAGTTTGCAAAATAATCTCCTCTTATTTCAAATTATTAGTAATAAAATGTGAAATTGACTTGATGGCTTATATTTTCTGGGGGAAAAGAGAGCTTGGACTTGCAGATTTGCTCCACTGACAAGCTTGTGGGTCTCCCATAGCAAACTCTGACTTTAAAGCCCATGACCTTTATGCTCACAGTTTAACCTCTTCAACCTCTACCTCTCTGACTTCAGCCTTTCATTAGGTGAAATACGAAGGCAGGTTGGATACATTAAAAAGAGAATTAGTGAGAAGAGAGGCAGTTGAATCAATAATGTCAGTAAAGGTAGACCTATTTATAGAGAAACAATGTCAGCATATGATAAACCTGTGAGTAAATTGGCTGAAAGCCCAGAGCTTTGTACTGGTTTGGAGAGCTTGAAGGGATCTGAGCAGCAACAAGCACAATCAGTAATCCCAGGGCTCAGATGTCAGCCATGCCAAATGGGAATCAGAAAACCCAAAAAAAGCATTCTGAGATGGAAGAGGGAAGATGGGAGGGTGAGGGAATATTGGCACAGTTTCAAGCGTTGCCAAAGGAAAATGCCAAGTTCTTAAGGTGGGCAGCGATGGGCAGAGCTGAGGTCTGTGTTTTCTCTCTTTAAAGCAGGGAGCTGATCAGGCTGTGAGCTGAGCAGACCTCCCACCCTGCAAACACACATAAGCCTCCAGGCACCTAACATCAACAGGCACCTCCAAATTCAAGACAAAACCCGTCCAGGTATTCAGAAATAACATCCGCGTTTATTGACTGGAAACAGGAGTCCTTCCACTGATCACCAAGAGAAGAAACTTGGCAACTTCAGAGAATCTGTTTCACCCTAACCAATCTGAGACTTGAGTTTGGCTTTTTTTTTAAGATAAGAGGCCACTCAAAGCAGTCTGAATACAAGTCTATACTCAGGTCTATAAATAACTAATAGTGACTAAATGTGACATCCTCTTTCTTTTTATTGACTCTATAGAAATTCAAGTGATGTGAGCTTTATTAAGAGTTAAGTTAATGTTGTAAAGGGTCTTTGGGGCCTGCCATGGAATCACATGCTGAACATACTCTTGGTAATTGGTATTAGTTGGAAAATTTTAAAAGAACAGCATTTCTGTTTCTTGTGAACACTTGAGCAATTCTTGTTCTAGTTCCAAAGCAAATTTTTTTTTTGCAATTATCAAAATTTTCCTTCTCTTCACTCTGACCACAGAAGTTCCCCAAATTTAGAGTAACTTCTCTAGGTTCTCCCCAGTGCACTCAGAAAACTTCTGCCTGAGTTACAGCATGTCCTTTATTCTGTTTCCTTAGGTTTCTGAGATGGCTTCAGTGAAGTAGGACACACCAGGTGATGTCAACCCAGGAATGTGAGAGTACAGGAAACCTGATAGTCTTCTGTTTGTGGAGGGAGTTTGGAAATGACAACCAAACCAAGAAGCCCTCAAGTGAATGAAAACTCATTCAGAAATGAAACTATTTCAAAAAAAAGAAAGCCCCTGTCCTGAGTTCCAGGTATATAGATCCAGATGTGTACCATAGAAACTGTCTGTTCCCAATAAACTAACATGGGAGGAGATGGGCCCACATCAGCGCACACAAATCATCTGAGCCCTACCAAAAATCAGCGGTATTGAGCCATTCCAGGAGATCTCAGTTATCCTCATTTGAAGTGAGTGATCAGGTAAAACAATGGTGTCAGGTGGCCAGGTTTGGAGTCCTGTGAGTGGTAGCCTCCGGGAGTCGTGTCCTAAACCAGACTGGGGCTGCTGGTTTTGCTGCAGTAGGCTCAGTGTTCAGTCTGGAGCCACGTTACCCAGTCCTGGTCGCACAGTGAGTGTGTGCTAGAGGTCCCAAATAGAACGTAAATAAAAAGGGAAAGGACTATCAATCATGTTAAGATCCCTACTGGCCCACACTGTGCTCACACACATAGCATAAACATCTCTAAAAAGCACATTTTTAAAGAACCAGAATTACAAGCTGTTTCAAAACCGCTGCACTTGATTAACATTGAGAATGTGTCCTTTGATATAAACTCTTCTAGAAATGATTCAGATGAATTAGCACAGGAAAATCTTGCTGAGTTGGAAAGCATTGAATCGGAAGCAGTGCAGTCAGTGAATAATGAAAGTAAACCATCATTCTGAAGTATGACTAATGGTGACATGGCCTGTCTAGAAGAACAAATAGCCAAGACGTACTACTTGGCCCCAAAACTGGGCTGAACATCTTTTGAAATGACTTCATTGCTGTATGAAGACTATTAACAAAACAGGAAACCCTGCCAACTTGTGGACTACGACTCCAATGAGAGAGAATTTCACTTGTCCACAGGAGAGACAGATGATTCACTTTGTAAAGGAGCGGGACTTATTACTCTTAGAGGCAATATTAATAGATCCATCCAAAATCGCCCATGGAACAGATCTATTGACGTTGCCAAGATCTTCAGCTGAAAAATGTGCAGAGAAACTTGAATCTGCAATGTAGAATGCTGCAGTGAAGTGATTACATTTCATGGCACCTAAAATGCTTTTATCAAAGGATGACTTGACAAGACATCAAGATAGCTAAATGCTTAGAACTGCATGTCAATCAAAAACTTACATGTATTATTCAAGGTGCAGACTGAGCTTCAGTGAGGCAAAGGGAAAATTCTAAACTAAGGCTTATGGAGAGTGTGTTTGTGTAAAGATAGGAGATATCTTTGCAATCTAAGTACATTCATTATGCTTCTTGGGCTGGATGCATGGGGTGTGATTTTACCAACTGCACGGGGAATTAACCCATAGTGTCTCACTGAGCAGGTGGGGTAAATGCATTGTCTCAGCCCAGTGTAGTTGCAGGTCCAGAAGTGGCTTGTATAAAATTCCCAGTCATTCCATTGTCATTGTTTCCTTCAGACCTCTCAGAGCATCTCAAATTAAATTATTTTTTACTATGGAAGTGATCAAAATACTGGCAAAAGGATGTGACAAAGAATCAATGATAGCAGAGTCCAAGCTTGGGAATAATCCACCACAAAAAGGAGGAACTCATATTTTAACTCCCTCCCTCTGTGTGGCACAGCTGAAATATGGGGCATCACCTGAGAAAAGGACAGAGTTGAATTATTGCACTGTTAAAACCAGGAGTGAAACAAAGGTAAACACAGCTCATGTTTGATTTGTCATCTCCTTGCAACTCTCTAATTGCCTTCTATACTCAAAGGATTTGCAAGGGAGCAGAATGAAAGAGAACGGCCTTAAAGATGTTAAATATACCTATTATGGGGGTAAAAAGCAAATTTTCCTATTGTACACATGTATCAATTAAACCTTTCAATGGGGACGCCTCCCTTGTGCTCCCAACATTAGCCCTATGTTACACAACTCTATTTACACCTTTAGTTAATATGAACGAGCAGTTACCACAGCAATTATTACTTTTTACGGTGTACATAAAGTTCTTTTTACAGTTAAGAGATAGGGTCAGTGTTTAAGCTTAGCTCAGCATTTAGCAAGCTTTCCTTCCTGGATGTTTTGATTACTTAGGAAAGCTTTAACCTCTACAATGTAATGAAGGCTGGAAAGTTGTAGGGTAATTTGTAGGAGAAAGGGTGTGCATGAGGATATATGCACTATTATGAAGCTCAATAAATAATCATGTGAAATTGCTGGCATTTAGGACCCTCTAGAGAGGAGCTTTCCCAGCCGGCTCCTGATCCCTCATACCCTGAGTAATTCCACATTAAACCCACTGACTTTGTGGAAGTGTATGTGACATCAGAACCCTGCCCTGTGTTTCTGCAGTGCATGTTAATTGTCTCCAGACAGCGGCGAGGGGGCTGTACACGGCTCCAGCTGTGGGGCTCCAGCTCCTCCCTCCCTGGGGTGGCTCCGAGGGAAAGTGGTGCAATGCCCAAATGGTCGGAGCTGTGGGAATGATGCAAGATGTCTTCCACTTGCATTTTATTGAGGGAGCTTATAAAATTCAAAATCCAGCTGTGCGGGTTGGTTCGGCCTGCCTGTTAAAAGGACGGCATTTCTCATGCCTGTGATTGATACGGTTTAGGCACATCTGTGTACTCACTTAACCCTTCCCTCCACCCTCTCCATCTCAAACCTCTGCCTAGACATGAAAAGTGGGAATTTGTCTTTTGTACGTGAGGATATAAAGAGCTTCTTGACTTCTACTGAAGAACAGTTCACTTTGATTCCCTCTCAATGTTAATTTTACCTTAGTTTTATTCAGGGAAAACATGGAAGCCCACACCAGGATAATCAGCCCTTTTTCTTTCTTAACCTCTAAGGCATAGGAAAGGGGCAGCTTGGTAAAATGACCTGGACACATGTTACAGCAGATAATCAATGGCTCTAGTAAAATGCACGTGAAAGCATTCCAAGCCCACAGTTCAGTAAACATTCTCCAGAATCTGTGACTATTTATCAAATATGAATGTACTCTTCAGGATGAGGATCTCATTTCCCCCGGTGTTTTTGTTCCAAAAATAATTGGAAGTGACAATACAGAGAAAGATGATGTTTCAACTTCATGTTTAAAATAAATATTAGGCTGTCATCAGAGCCGAGCTGTCTTGTGAAGATTCCTCTCACAGGAGTCAACAGGCAGCTCTACTGATAGAGAATCGTGTTCCATTATTGATTAGCTTTTAAGTTCTTGTTACATATTAGATTAGGATCGCTGTATGCATAGGGAATGAATAGCCCAATTACAGTCTAAAATATCTCATCTCAAAGTGGTTTAGGATTTTGATATTATAGAAAGAATTTTAAGGAAATTACAGGGTTTATTAAGAAAGCCTTTAAGGGAGATATTTACATTTTTATTGCATGGCTTTTTAGGATGGGGAGGGCAAACTATCACTCCTTATTTACATACAAGGCTGGGTTTAGCTCCCTCCCAATTAGCTTTTCAAATCTTTGGGAATTAGTGGTTTGCTATATTGCGGTTTTTTTCCTGCATAGAAAATACCAGACTATGAAGTCCCAGAGTTACACCTCCAGATTCTCCCAGTTTAAATGAGAGTATCCCACACCAGGCTCTGCTCCAAGTGCAGCTGCTGAGACTCCAGGGCTTGTTTGGGAGGCAGTGATGGTTCCCAGCAGAAGCTGGCATTCAGATGCTCAGGACCTGCTACTTGTCACTCTTTGTGCAGGAGGAAAATCTGTCAGTGGTGCTAAAAGAGTCACTGATCCCTGATGTTGGCCCTCAAGGGCACTGGGCATTGACCACAAGTAACCTGGAGTGGACAGGGACAGCGCTGCCTCTGAAATGCCAGAGAGACCAGGCCACTGCAGGGCAGCATGAGGCACGAGTCAAAGGTGTGTGTGGCACTCAGCATCCTTCACAGGATGGACTGCTGGTGTAATTTTGGGCCACCTGAGTGATGCCAGGCTTGGAGACTGCAGGAGGGGGACAAAGAGCTGCTTCCCGCTGCTGCTGGCACACACAGGCACACAGAGTCATGCCACCCTTCACCCTCTCCCACTACCCAAGTTGTTAATGTTGAAAGACATTTTGTGTAGTTATCCAAAACAAAGTCATCTTTAATTTCACAACAAATTACAGTTTTGAACGTGAGCAGAGAGGGCACAGAAGCCCAAACTCAAACCTCAGCTCTCCATATCCACCCATTACAGCACTGACAATATCACATTTCACAGCTTTCATTCCATATAACCACCCTGGATATTTTGGCATAGAAAGCAACCACCCTTTTTCTACAGAGAATTTCCACTGTTCAGCAAGGTGGAAAAAATAGATCTGACTAAAAATAGATCTGACTTTCCCTCAAATTTGCCTAATTAATCATTCCGTTCATAGGTTAATTTGAGGCTAGCATTGACCACATTTCCAAGTATGGAAAAGGTCACCAGAAATAGATTGCCAAGGCCTTGAAGGGACTCTGTGGACAAATGGTTGCCACTATCCAACACTGTAAAAATATGATTAAAGGTAAAAGGGAGAACCAGGTGGGAGAGCTTCATGACCCCAGGATCCTTGCCATACTGAAAACATTCAGTAAGTACTCCAGGCCTGCTGACTCCTTTTGGAAGGTAAAATATGAAATTTTTAAGGAAAAATTCTGCTCACTGAGTTGTACAGCACTGATAGATTCATAATATCCCTATTAGTCTGCCACGTAAGAAGCCCAAGTTTCCTTATTTTTCCATGGCTGCAAGCAATGCAAGCACATGGAAGGCTTCCCTTCAGGAATGAAAGTCTGAGCCCTCATACATGCATGCACACAGGGTCACACTGGCCACTCAGGTCAGATATTTCTGTTTCTCAACCCTTCTGGACTGTATGCTGAGATATCCCACATGAATTTACACTGTCTTTCCAAGTAAGGACCAATTCAGTGAGGTGCTCAATACAGTAGTTTAATCCAGGAAAGTATTTTTTCTGCCCACACATGTTTAAAATTAAACGGGCTCAAGACAAATTACCTTATGCTATCCCACAGATGGACACTTGCTGGCTGCAAAATCCAAAATGCAGCCCTAATAGATGAGTGCTCTGCTTTGTGCACACCTGCAACTTAACAGGGACATCTATAGCTTCATGCAGGAAAAGTACAGCTGAACTCAGCAGGAAAACAGGTTGGCTTGAGCCCATGCATCTATTTTTTGAACCTGGGACACTCCTATCACTCCTGTCTGAAGTGCACAGGTATAGCTACAGATCCCAAGGAATGGGTGGTGGACATGCCTGGGGACATCCAGAATGAGTGAAAATAAATTACACAGACTACATGAGAGATGAATTCCCAGATCAAACACTTGTTCTTCAGTTCTCTAAGTTTGAAGTAATCCTTGGTCCAGGACAGTCTGTGAGGAAATGCTTTCACAAGTTCACTGGGTTTGCATCCTGCTCCTGCTGCAAGGAATGGGAATTCTATCATTTGCTCCATTGAGACAGACCCATCATCAGTACAGCAGAAAGTCCTAGCTGAGGTGGTTGTTGGAAAAACAGATGGGGCGGGTAAAACCAGGCAGTCAGAGCCTTTCATTTCCTTGGTGATGAGAAGTAGAGAGGGAGTGTACCTGCAGGGCATCTGCACAGCTCAGCCAGGGATGTCTGGACGTGAGTAAGTCCAAGCCTGGGCATCACCTGCCTCAACTGACCAGCTCTAAACTTGAACTTGTGAAGGAAAGCAGGGCTTATCAGCCAAACCTCAAGCACTGTGCCAGTGCCAGCAGGCTGCAGTTTGCCCTCACAGGTGCCATGCCTGGCTCTCCTCACGCAGCCCCAGCCCCAGCAGCTGTGAGCCCAGGGCCAGGGCCAGGGCCAGGCTCCTGCCACACTGGTGTCCTGCACCGTGACCTGCACGGGGGCTGAGCAAAGCTCCCGTGCCTTGCTCTGCTCCAAAAGCTGCTCCATCACGCAGAAGCTCCATTAGTCCCTCCGGATCCTTGTGCCTAAATATCCCTTTACTCAGCCCACAGTGAGGATGATTTCTGTTAGACAACAAAATTTTTAGAAGCAAACAGACCAAGCTGACAAATGCACAGTGGATGTGCTGCACTCTCACTAGAGCACCATGTCTTTGATGTGGTCCATCATCTGCATTAAATAACTTTAGTTAAACACGTGTACAATACTTACCTATCCAAGTGGAGACTGTACTTACTTTGTTTATAGTTGTACATTTTGCAGCCCTTAAGCAAGACCAGGGTGCTCTCTTAAAAAAGAAAACAAAATATTATCATCATAATCATTATTATCATTATCATATTATTGCTATCACTACCTTATGCTTAGAAATGTTCCTTTGCTTTCCTTTACTTCAATAAAGCAAGAGCAATTATGCAAGCTTCACCCATTTCTCTCAAGGGCTCTGGAAAAATGTTGCTTTCAAGAAAAAAACCTGATAATTTTTTACAAATACATAAAATAAAATACTCAAGGCGTTTTTGAGAGGCATTCTCACATATTGCTGAAATTACAAGCAATGTGTGAAAATTTGCATAACAAATGTGACAAGATGGTTACTTAAGGGACTGAAACAGAAGGAATAAAATATATATTAGATACCTCAGTTCTCATTAATTATTATGCTGAATGAGAAATAATGCCAGGAGCAAGAGGGGTGCCAGAAGAAGCGATGGGGAAATATATTATAATGTATCTAAAAACCTTTAAAAGGTATAATAATAATTAGGAAATTATTGCACTGCTGATCTTTTTTAGTAGCAGAGCAACCACCTGTTCACACTTTTATTAATTGCTTGCTCGCCTCTTCTTTAAAGATGGTCTGTGAAGATCGTTAAAGGAAAAGCTACCTGAGCAGAAAGGAGGAGGAAGAATTCATGTTATGCAGCCAAAAGAAAAAACAACCCTACAAAAATTCATAACTTTAATTAAAGAGTCACATGTGGAAAGACTTTAAGACTAGTTTAGAGCTAAACTTAATTTACCTTCAATCAATAGCGATGGAAGAGAGTGAATATTATTGCTGCTGGTTTTGTTAATTTGCTGCAAATGTCCTGCGCCTCCCAGCTTTGCTCCCTGAGGTGTCGCAGGTGCAGACAGGTGGAGCTGGGGCCGGGGCAGCAGCGGCTGCAGGAGCTCCTGGGGCAGCGCCCGGGGCTGATCCGCAGCAGCTCGAGGCCTCAGACACAACCCCGGGTGAAGCTGTGGCCTCGTTGTTGCCAAGCTGGTGAACTGCAGCCGTCCTGTTTCGGGAGATAATGCCAGTTAATGTGTGCTTGTTGTCAGACACATGTCCATCTCCTGCACCACAGGCCCCACTGCTCGCCTCCTTCCTGCCCGCCCACAGATGGAGGTGAAGGCCCCGAGGTGTCCCGTGGCTGGATTGACCCCTTCCCACTGCTGCTGCGGGAGGGGCACAACACAGCACAGTCACCATGGGTGCTTGTGCACACCCTGCTCCATAATCATGGCAAGCACTTCTGTAAGCATTTCTCATCATTCCCTCCTTTAGACTTTGAAATGTTTATGCTTTATCTCTCGTAAAACAGAGAAATCCATTTTTCTGTCAGCCTCTTTCCTTCAAACATCCTGTGGAAGCAGCACAGAATTTCTTATTTACTCCTTGCTGCAGCCCAATCCTGGTTTGGGTTTGCCCAGAGCTTTTGTCTTGGCCTTCCCTGGAATCACCATCTCCCATAGACAGCAGCTTTGTTTAAAACCAAAAGTGCCTGTCCATTTTCCCAGTTAACCTCCCCTATGTTCCTTTTTTTATATTCCCTTTCTTGAACCTCTTCTCTCTCAGCTTCAGTGTCTGGAGAATATTTCCTTATTGTTTGCTGTAGGGAAGCTCTTTGGAAGGTGCTCCTTTGCCTGTGTGCTCCATCCAGGAGCTGCTGAACTCAAAACTGAGTCCAGCGGGCCACAGTATAGGCACCTCCACACATCACAGAATCACAGAATCACTAAGTTGGAAGAGACCTTCAAGATCATCGAGTCCAACCCATCCCAACACCTCAACTAAACCATGTCACCGAGCGCCACATCCAATCTCTTTTTAAACACATCCAGGGAATGTGACTCCACCACCTCCCCGGGTAGACCATTCCAGTACTTTATCACTCTTTCTGTA
>QWTY01046967.1:235-12102 GCA_008033365.1 Pseudorectes ferrugineus | reverse complement strand
AAGGAGTCTGGAGTGGATCAGGGCCACCTTTTGTCTCCTTGTACCAGCCTGCATGGAAATCAGTAGGAATTCCTGTAATTCCAATAGTCATATTGAGAAAATAATTCAAATACACATGTTGATGCTGACAGTCACACATCTTAAAACTCATTAGGAAGGGCAGTGCTGCACATTTTTAAAACCAAGCATTTGTGCACTTCCTCTGCCTCCAGTATCTTGGAAATGAGGCAAGAGAAGACACAAGGAAGGGACCAGCAGCAGTGTCTCTTCCCCGAATGCCCAGCACTGAGAAACAAATCCCCCAAGTCCAGATGAAGAGTTAGAAATGACACTAAGGTGGGCGATTCCACCAGCTCAGATTTCTCCTGAAGTGTCCACTCAGCCAAAGCGTCGAAAAGTCAGGAGTAGCCAAGTGTCAAGGTTTGCACATCACAAGGAAAACAAGTGCAGTTCGTGCCAAGGGAGAGCAAAGCAGCTGAATTAATGCTGCCTCAGCCAACTTACAATGCGAAGCTTCCAGGCTATGCAGGTTGGGTTTCCTGGCCTCGGCGTTGCATTTAAACTACTTTTGCACATGTAACAGGCCAGAACTGTCCCCTGTGCTCTGAGGACATGTGTCCCATTTGGCTTTTGGCTGCACAGCCTGAGCTGTTAGTTCCAGTTGCAGAAAGATGTGACTGGGGAGATCCCTGACACGGGGCACTGTGGAGGAGGAATTCACTAGAGAACTGAACTGCTGAGGGGCTCTGAGGCTTAAGGATGACCTTTATCTTCTGCCCAGAACCATGGGACTCAATGTTCAGTGTCTCCAGAGCCCTGATTTTTTAGGGAATTCTTGTGCAGAAGAGGCAAGTTTCCTTCCCTAGCCCTACACTTGCGTGTGCTGTGCTCCAGTCTCTTGACTCAGGCTCAGCCTGAGGGACAACCACCATGTCAGCATCTGCACTGGGACCTCCCCAGCCCCTGTTCAGAGGGCTACAAAAGCAGCTCTGTCTGCATGTGGTACCCCAAATAGGGAATTCACACTGCCCTGACTCCTCCTGGACTTCCCACTCCACTGCAGACATGGAGCTGGCTCCATGCAGGGGAGCTGCGGCTCAGTTCAGAAGCAAAGCCGCAGGGCAACGTTACAGGTCTCTCCTGCCAGCCAGAGATACAAAAACCACACCAAGGCAAGGAGAAAAACAGTCCAGAACCCTGAGTTACTCAAGATAAAGGGAACAGCAAGGCTCCTGGTTAAGCACCTGAAGGATGCCTCTGAGCTGCCCAAGTCCTCGGGTCCAAGTCCCCTCTCACATCCCTTGAATTTTCCTCTGCAGCTCTCCAAGGGGTTTGGATTTTTTTTTGCCCAGTCCTCAGTCATCTCCCCAGTGGAATGAATGATTCACGTTCAAACCCTGAAGCGAGTTGAAAGCTGACTTGCCATGTAATGGATCCTCTTTCCCTCCTGGCTCAGGCTCCCGTGCTGCTGCGGGGCAGCTGCCGCGCTCCATCTCCGGAGCGGCGCTGCCGCCTCGGCCGGAGCCGTCCTCGCCGTGTCCAGGGCTGGCACGGCGCTTTCACCCTCAGGCATGTGCTAAAATTCCACCCAAGACCTCTTGAATCAAGGCCAGACAGGTTCCCTCAGCCATTCCCAGCATGTGCACAGTGGCCAAGTGCTGAAAAGGTAAATGGTTAAATGGAATCTGGAGGGGTTTTTTATTTTTTTCTTTTATTTCTCCTGTAGTCAGTGCCAAATGATTGCCGAGCTCCTTAGCAAAAGAATAACAAAAACCCCACAACAGGACGTGTTCCAAATCAGCCACACGGCGCAGCAAATAAATTCAAACACACGGGATTCCTCCCCCCAACACTATAAATAATAAAAACAATACACCTCGGCTACAGAAACCGAACCAGGGCAGAAACAAACATGCCTTGAGCCATACACTGATCTGTACATCTGAGTATCCATCATCCCTCTGCTTCCCTCTCTGTCTACTTTGGCATCTGGCATTAACCAGGTTCTGAGAGATGACCTTCAATTTGCTCACTCTAAAGCGAGTCTGGCGTGCCAGAGACTTAACAGATGATATACTTTGGCTCCAAGGAGTCAGCGCTCCAGAGCCTTTGAGCGTCCCACTCCAGACCCAGGATAGAGCAGCGCTAAGCGCAGGCACGTAATCCTTCTATCACGCCCCTTCGATCTTTTGGGCTCCTGTGGTTATTTACTACCTGGTCTGGCTGCTGGGAAATCTGGGGAGGACTCGGAGCCTCCTGCGAGGACCCTCTGGACTTGTGGTATGCCCCAGGCTATCTCCTGGAGTACTGAGTTTCCATTGTGTTTTCTGGGGGAGATGGTGGGGGAGATTAACAGGAAAAACATTGTCCCAAACGCCAGCCACCTCATGACTCACTGCTCGGCCCCGCCAGCCCCTGCGGCCCCCACCAAGGCAGCAGCCCAGAGGCTCAGCTGCTCTTTGCCGTGGAGCTTTGGGATCTTGGGATGTGCCGCAGGGAGCCACAGGCTGTTGGAAGGCTCAGACTCGCACCCCTTCCTCCAGCACCCACCTGAGGCAGACGTGGCTTATCCCAAACCACTTCCTTCCTTCCAGCCTCACTTGCAATTCCTCTCTCCCCTAAGCCTGCCTGGGAGAATTAATTCCCCTCACTAGGTAGGAGGGGAACTCTTCCATCTGTACACAGAGATGGAGAGAAAGAACACGACGTCCAACCTAAAGCCCAAACTCTGGGAGTCATCTGCTCTGGCCAGGGATCAAAGGCTCCGTTCCATTTTTAACCACTGCCCTGCCCCACCTTACTACTGCAGTGCATCCAAGCATGTTTTCCCATCATTTCATTGTGTGCCAGAGGATAAACAAAAGCCACCCCCTCGGTCTGAGGGAAGGATGCATTCCTGAGAACTGCGAACCCTCCTCACAGATAAGTGCCTTTCCCACTGCAGGCAGACACAGCTACTGTAAACCTTGACCGAGCCCGTTTTCCTGAGCTTACATGACAGAGTGGCAGGGCAAAGGAGATGGATGGCTTTATTTTTGTCGAGAGCAAATCTACAGATGTTGGTTTTAACCAAAAGAAAAAGGGAAAAAAAAAGCTCTGAGGGTGATTGAGAGGCAGTGGGAGGGGGAGGGAAGAACAGCCCAGAGATACATAGAGACAAGTAATATACACAAAGTGCTTAAAAATAACGCCATTGGGAGCTGACATCATTTGTTTACCCATGGCCTGCTTGTGCCTGGCTCGGTGTGAGCGTGGAAAGGCCAGAGGGGCACAGGAGACTCATCCCACCCACTGCCACTTGGGTGCAGAGATTCCTGCAGGGAACAGTTCACCCCAGACTGTTCCCAAAGCCGGGGGATCCTCCTGTTGGACACGGGAGGGAACTCCCCAGGGCACGGGGGTACCCAGGGATGCTCACGCCCCAGCAGGGGACGGTTCCTCCATGGATTGCTGCTGGTGTCGAGGGACTCTCACCACAACCAGCCCCAGGGCTGGTAACTGGTTATTAACCAGAGGATTAATCACATCTTCACTGGTTCTTCATCCCATCACCACGACTTGGAACACAACCAACAAAATCTACACCTAAACACCTTTGTTAGGAGTCTCCTTGTCCCAAACTATGTCCTAACCACAAGATCTCTAGAACATAAAATGGGAAAGGACACATCCGTGAAGCAACTGCCTTTTCCAAGGCTTCCTCTGAGGGGCTGCTTTTAGACCCACGACGGAAGGAGCGAGGGCAGATGTCTTGAGAGAGAAGCAGAGAGCACACCGACGGTCTGAATCCATTACTGGACCTGGCACAGAGTCAGCACCCACAAACTCCTGAATTTTTTGCCTTGGAAGAGCTGCTCCTTCATTTGGTTTCTCCCTACCTCAGTTTTCCCAGCTGGAAATGGAGATGATGGCACAGCCCTGTGCTGGAGTCACATCCCAGATGCATTAATAAACAAATGCTTGTTAAAATGTGCTCCGTGTTCCACTTAGAACCACTTCAGGGAGGGGCAGAAGAGCAGTGACATTATTTTAAACACAAAGCCCTGTGCCATAATGTCTTCCCTCTGTTGGCAAAACATAAATTTCCTGTACACCACAGCTTTGCTGAGGGGTGAGCATCCAAGGAGGAAGGTCCTTGCAACACAGCAGTGTCCTGGGGGACCACAGCCCAGATGGAAGATGCCTGCATAAACCCACCTCGCATTTCTCACACGCTGCACGTGCCAGGACAGTACCTGACAGAGCTCCCAGCTAAAAGCAAATGGGATATTTCACTCTTAGACTCACCCAGCCGTGGGCAGAGGCTGCCAACAGGGCTGGCGAGCAGCCAGGCTCTCTGGGGTGTTTGTGTGCGTCAGCCACAGATACCTGACTGCCAGGAAATGCGCTGAGACCATCAGCTCATTGCACATAAGCCATCAGATGGTAACAACTTTCAGTCACTGGTATTGACTTGAGCTGCAGTTGAAAAGGCACTGGTGAGATGAAAGGCTCTGTATCCCATTACTAATCCCCTGAGCTATCCAGTCCCCCAAATTTTGTGGAAGTTTTAAGTTTCACCATAAAATGTTCATAAAATGAAATGCACATTTGTTGCCAGCTCTCCTTATTCCTACCCGAGCACTTCCTCAAGCTCCCTCCCTGGAAGCATTAGCAGCAAAGGCGGCTCCTCTGCTCCCAGGAACCCGGCGTTCCCTTGGTCTTCTCTCCAGAACCCCTGGGACACTGGGCTACCTGCCTGCCCACCGTGACCACTTTTAGCTGTCTACAGAGCAGCAAACAACTCTCAGAGGGCTGCTGAGAAGTGAGAGCCTTTCTACAAACCCTCAGGGCCACAGATAGGTCTGGGTCCAACCCTGCAGCAGCCCAGGGTCCAGCTCATGCTGCTGGGTGAGGCCAGCCCCCTTTGCTCCAGCACCCACCCGATGGCTGTGGCCTTGGCAGTGAGTGGCCATCGTGTGTGTCACTCATTGGGGGATCTCCCTCACATTTTGGAGGCCTGTGTCACACAGCTGGACTCTGGCAGAAGGCTGGGAATGATATGGGAACACAGGCAGGAACATTCCCACCGGAAGGCCTTTTTTGGTTCTTTAACTTCTTTCCCCAAATCTCTCCCACCCCCAAAGAGGAAGGCAAACACAATGCCTGTTAGCAGCAGGAAAATCTCTCACACATTTTCTGCAGCTCCAGACCAGGGGGCAGAGCCTGTCTGACATCGCTGGCACGGCGTGGAGCATCCTCACCCCCCTGCAAAGGCGGCTGCTAAATAAGAAACAGTCCCACGAAATACGGACACTGCAGGAACCGAACTGGGGTTGGGATACTGCTGCTCAAGAGAACAACCTCTTCCCAGGGAGATAATGAGGAGCAAAACAGCCACAGGAAGAGCAATGGTCACAACAGAACCGGATGAACATCGTTACATCCATTGGGAGGCTTTTTTGGAAGCACAGCATCCTCCCTCGAGGAAGGGTGAGAAACCTTCTGAGAGTTGTTCAGCAAAGTGCTGTGCTCATTCACAGGAATTCTGCACATGCCCCAGGAATGCGTCACTGCCCACATCCACACGCACATCCCGGCTCTCCGGCTTCTCCCTGCGGACTCTCAGCCACGGGAAAAGGAGAGAGAGCTCCAGTACAGGAGCCCTGGCCCTCCCTCTCCAGAGAAGGCCCCTCAACAATGCCCATGAACCCAACACAATGCTTTCTCTTTGCCCACGCCCCTCTGTTGAAAGCCGTTCTGTGGTCATGATGTTCCTAGGAACATCCCTTCCATGGGTAAAAGTGCTACACCTCCAGATTACAGCATTTTGGGCTGCCTGCAAAGAAGCGGGCAGAGCTGATGACAACATTGAATTGAAGCTGCCAAAAGCGTTGGACTGCTGGACAAGTCACTCCAAAGGGCCAGACTCATCCTCCTTCACCCACTGCACACTCGTGTAACCTCTCCCTGCTCGGGAAGAGCTCACCACTGCGTGCTCACCCTCCCACTGCTCTGCCTATAATCCCCTGCTCCCTTCAGGATCAGATCTGGCAGTGATGAAGGTCCAGAATGGATCAGAACAGCAAGGAAAACTTTTCTTCTTCGCTGCTGGGCTCATTTTTCCCAGCATCAGCTGATTCAGGTTGCCCAGAGAGGTGGCAGATGCCCCACCCCTGGACACATTCAGAGTTGGACAGGGCTCTGAACAACCTGATTTAGTGGAAGGCGTCCTGCTCTTGGCAGGGGGATTGGAACAAGAAGATCTTTGAAGGTCCATCCCAACTCAAACTACCTTGTGAGTCTATAATTTACTCAGCTCACTCTGTGGCAGCAAGAACAGCATGAGGGGAGCAGCGGGAATGCTGGGGGCAAGGCCAGGGCAGCTGCCTAAGGACACCCTGGGCTGGATGTTATGGGAAACCCAATCCTTGAGGTGCTCCCTCACAATCAGCTGAAAACAGTCTAAAATCTGTGCTTCCACCCCTGGTTCCTCTTCTCTTTTTCCCCCCCTTTCTTCTGTTGGAGCACCCAACAGACCAAACATCTCTGTAATCCCATCATGGACAAAATGGTTCTTTCTCCTCAAAATCACCAGATTTGGGTTTGGTGTAACATCCCAACTCCATAACACTTTAGGCAGGTATTTAACGTGACTTTTAGACCCAACTCAGCATCACAGCAGCCGATGGAGCTCTTTGCCTTGATGTCAAAGATATTTAGAGCAGTGTTGCCCTACAGAATGCCGTGTCCAATCCCACTGAAGAGCTCAGAGTGTTGAGGGATGGGTACACACGTCTGCACGAGGCCGGGGCCAGAGCCAAGACTCTCGGAGCAATGATATCAGCATCTGGCCCGGGGAGCAGAGTTTCACTCCTCCAGTGGTCGGAGCATTTCTCCGCTTCTCCAGTAGACTTGTGGCTCCTTGTGGAAAAGCCGTGGTTCCACAAACATTTCTCTCGGTGGTAAGCCCAGCTTATCCCATCACACTCCCCCTCCTTCCTCAATCACCAGCCACTCACTCCCAAATCCGGTTCACCCCTCAATTATGCCAATCCAACTATTTATGGAGCCACACGGTGAATCAGCCAAGGGAGCTGATCCTGCAAAAAATAAAATAACCCTGCAGAAAAGGAGAAGGAAAGAGAGAGAAAGAAAAAGCATTCCGTAAGAAGGGGCCTTAACAAGAACTGCAAAAATCCATGGGGCAAGCTGGATTTCTAAAGGGTAACTCAGTATTGCAACTACTGCCCTGACATCTGTTTACTGTTATCCCAGCACAAGTGAGGTTCCGGATACCGGCACTACAGGGGCTGAGCCATAATAACGCGTGGCACTCGGCTTTTCTGCTCCTATTAGGGCTGATTACAACTGTCTGAGTTTCAGTGTTGCTGATCATGGCTGGGGCAGGGAAAGGGGGGCTTTGTGACTCTTATAAGAAGAAAAGACTTGGGGAAAAGGTTTCACAAGGAGCTTTCAAATGTCTCATTTTAAGTACCTCGCAGCTACGTTTTCCCACTCTGATTATCCAGTGGGTTTATCTTTAGGGAAAAATGCTGGGTTCATAAAACCCTGATCCCCCTGCTTTAATCTGTACAGGTAAAGGAAGACATTTGGCACTGGAGCTGTGGGGGAAACAAGAGGAGTGGAATGGAGCTCACAAGCAAATCACCAAAACGGAGCCTTTCGAAAACTACATTTTTTCTTTGCATGAAAAAGTTTGATATAAACGTCTACCACTGCCCCCACCCCTCCTCTCCATTTCCAAGGACACAGACCTTATTCTTTTACGATAAAAATAGTGGATTTATGGAGCCATAAGGCTGACAAAAGATATGAATTCGCATTTTAGAGCCTACTAAAGTTCTACTACCAAACACAAGGTTCTGCTCAGGTACTGGTCCATCACCACTGTCCCACCCCACTCAGTGGGATCACAAGCAGCCCTCTTAGCAGCGCGCAAACCTCCCTTCTGCTTGGAATTGGCAGCAGGAATCTGGTTGTGGAGAGAGAGCAGGGAATGGCGGAGGGAGGGAATTTCTGTGTTGTGGGACACTTTCAATTTACTCGGTTTGATCTCCGAGTTTTCGTGGTCGTGCTGAACCAGATCATGTTTGAGTTTCACAAATGACTAGAAAGGGAAAACTTGTTTGTTCTTCATTCTACCACGGAAATCTATGGCTACAATGCAAACATCAAGCAGCCGGAGCAAAGGAACAAGCCGAGAAACATCACCACACATTATCCCCCACAACAAACACTGGTTAGCAGGAAGCCACAACAACGGCAGGCAGAGCGCAGTGGGGGTCTCCGCAGCTACACGATAACCCAGAATCAGAACAGGAAAACACAGTGGCCACAACAAACAAGCAGCCAAAGGCACAACAAGCACAGGAACAAACCCACCACCACACATCACAGGCAGAAATGGTGGTGCTGTCTGTGTCTCCATCGCTGACAGACACATCGAGCCACTGCAGCCACATCCGCAGCACATCCCAGTACAAAACACTCCCAGTGACTCATCTCAGATGATCAGCCAAGAAGTCCTCCCATCTAGGAGAGAACTAAAGTGAAACTTTGAGATACTTAGTACCATTATCCCACAGAAAGGGAAGAACACCTGGCCTGTGATAACAAAACACTTGATGCAATTGGTCACGTTCCCTGGCCAGCCTGGGAAATTAAGGACACATCAACCAGTAAATGGAGAGATGCTCCTTGTTTTCAGCCTTTGGATTTGGAGGAGAGATGGGTGACACAGCTGGGGAAACTCCTGACGAAAGGGAAAAGCCTGCCAGTAAGTATGATGATCACCTCCAGGAACTTGGAAGGATGATGAGATACAGCAAAAATATTTTAAATTATTATCAACTGGGACTGATGAGACAGCTCACAGGTACCAACGAATGCCTGGGGAGAAGCTGGGAATGAGAGAATGAACAAGGAGCAGAGGCTGAGTCACAGCAGTGACTCTGCCTGCTGAGTGTTTTACATGCTTGCAATGGTCATAAAATTTCAGGGAAACACAAAGGGAAATGGGAAAACTTCGTGCACTGTTAAAATTACCATTTGAAGAACAACCAAAAAGGAAGAATGGAAACAGCAGAGGTTTTTCACCAAGTCTTGACAGTGGGAGAACAGAGTGCAGGAGAGGTACAACAAAGGCATCCCAAGCTCACAAGAAACCTTTTTCCTCCCCCCACAGAGACAACAACATATTAGAAAGGCTTTATGAATCAAAATCTACCAATGCAATTTTACTGTGTTCTGCAGCTTGAATCCACGTGACCAATCATGCAAAGCCTCCCTAGATCTGCTCCACAGCCTGGCCCTGTCCTGCTGCAGGATGGAGGTGCCATGCCCCAGTGCCTTGTGCTCAGTCACAGCATCAGGACTTCCCAAACTCAAAGCCTCCCTTTGCCACTGATGGAAATGGAAAAGTGACTGAACTGGCTATTGAATGAGAAGAGCAATATGTACCTGAGCTGTCAAAATTAATTTATTGTTTCAGCTGGGACTTCGGCTTTTATCAAAGCCATGACCATGCATGGCCAGTCAGTCTCTGGCCCCGCATAAAATAAACTCCAGGATCTTTTCTCTGGTCTTTGATAAAGCAAGCAAAAGGTCAGAATGGTCCAGTAACCCGTACAAACCATTTCTCCAAGGTTCAGTCAAAGGAAAGTCCCTGACATAAGAAACCAAGTGGTTCACCCTGTGCCAAGCCCAAGAGCTTGGGCAGCACAGTGGAGTCTGGCTGAATCGTTCCTTCCTCCCTTTGGGGCTGCAGGGTGGACACTACACAAAGGGTGGCGGTGGTGGGATGGTCTCCTCTTCCCACTCCAACCCTCCATGTCCTTATTCTTCTTATTCTATTTTCTATCTACTCAGAGTTCCCTTCTTTCCTTCCTTGTGCTGCACATCCCTTGCCTGGAATGAGGGATGTGACTCATGTTGGCATCAAGAGAAGCCAAGAAGAGGATTTCTTTGAAATGCTCAGCATTTCATAAAGTTCCCTGCACTGCTGTCAGACTGACCCCAGGCTCCCAGCCTGATCCTGGCAGCCGGGTCTCCAGCCCCACCACACTGACCAGGCAAGTCCCATCCACCACCACCAGGATTCCTCCACTGGAGATCACCAAGTGCAGCCTCAGCAGCTCCATCTGGGGAAGTGGTCACGGCCCCAAGGCTGCCAGGGCTCAAGAACAATCTGGACAACTCTCAGGCACAGGGTGGGATTGTTGGGGTGTCCTGTCAGGTTGGACATGATGATCCCTGTGGGTCCCTTCCAGCTCAGGATATTCTGTGACTCTGTGAATCTGGTCTGCCCACAGCAGTGGCTCTTTCACAACTGCAGCCAAGACCTCAGCACCCTACACTTTGCACCTTGTAGGGAAAGCACCCGACCCCATTCAGTGGATATTCCCAGCTCCCCTGCTCCACAGACAGCATTTAGCTCCCCAAAAGGCACACGTAGCTCAAAGCAGGTGAGCGACAGCCCTAAAACTGTGAGATTTTTCCAGCAGCCTCGCTGCTCCAGCTGAACATTTGTTAAACATTTCCTCCATGACCTCTGCTTTTGCAGGGGTTCCCAGCTCTGGGTGCCAGCCCAGCCTCCTGAGCACGTGCTGGAGCAGTCGGAGGGGGATGAGATCACACGAGGCCAGGCCAGCTCGGGATGCTCGTGTCCAGCTGCCAGATTGGCAGAGGCGGCTGCTGCGAGCGGAAGCCGCTCCTCGCACCGGCCCTTGGCTCCCCCGCTATCAGGAACACTTAATCTGATTTTCCTCTCCTCTAGACTGCCAGGATTTTAGGGTAAGGCAAGCTGTCCTGGACAATAGCATAATCCAGGCTTATAAACGAAGTGTGGCATGAAGGGAGTGATGTCTGGCCAGCCTTTGGTACTGCTTTATATGGCCATAACAAAGCTTGGCCAAGGAGGACTTGGGATGCTGAAGTCCAGAACAAGAGACAAAAGGTCAAATTCTTTCCCTTACGAATGAGATTTCCAGGTGGTAGAAGAGGCTCAACTATTTAATTAGATTTGTGTAAGTTTTGTAAGAGAAGTCATTCATGTAGGGAAAGCCAAGGCAGGTGGGTCAGGAATCAGACACATCTCCACACCTCCTCGTAACCTGCTTGGGCCACATTTCCCAAAAGCTTGGGAAGAGATCCCAGTGAACTGGGGACAAGCCCTCAAGCCAACCAAAACCAGAGGTCTGGGGCCAAGTTTCCGTTTAAGGTCAAAGCTCATCCCACCTCCAAACCCCAGCAGAAATGGCAGGACTCTGAACCTTTAGAAACAAATCCATGCCAGCCTGCTGGGGACAGCCACGGAGAGGTGTTCCTGCCCTGGAAGATGCCAACAGCACAGACGGGCAGCTTTCTCTTTGCAATCAGAGCAGGAAGGGCCAGAGCAGATCAGCCCATGGGATGTGGGACAGACACCTGTGGGAGGCTGCAGCCCACGGCACCCTGAGCACGTCCAGCTCACCTGGAGAGCAGAGGGAGCCCAGAGTGATCTGCTGCATACAGAGATTCCCACAGCACAGATGTTTCTGCGGGCCCAGACAGCTCAGCCCAAGCTGGCACGTGAGCAACTTGTGCATTTTCACAGATAAAATACCAACATCCCAATTTAGCAGCTTTAGAGCCCCTTCCATCGCCTAAATGGGCTCCAAGAGAGCCGGAGAGGGGCTTTGGACAAGGGCCTGCAGTGACAGGACAAGGAGAATGGTTTTAAATTGAAAGAGGGGAAACTGAGATGGGATATTGGGCAGGAATTGTTCCCTGGGAGGGTGGGCAGGCCCTGGCACAGGGTGCCCAGAGAAGCTGTGGCTGCCCCTGGATCCCTGGCAGTGTCCAAGGCCAGGCTGGACGGGGCTGGG
>QWTY01046955.1:0-12920 GCA_008033365.1 Pseudorectes ferrugineus | reverse complement strand
CAATGGGAATTGGGTGTTTTGAAGTCCAAATGAATATCAAGGTTAATTATCCAGCTGCAAAGCACCAGCCTGTATTAAAGGAGGGTGATTAAATTGGAAGTGGCAGCTCTCATCCTAAGCTGCTATTTAAAGAAAAACACCTTCTCAAATGGTCTAAGCAAACCCACAGCTTACTTTAAATTGTGCAGACATGATTGAAGTGTCTCTGTGAAGGTCTGGACTGGCCTATTTTAATGTCAGTTTTCTATGGACTGTCTGTTCCCTGCTGTTGCCAGATCTCTGTCCCGACAGCCCAGCTGTGTCTGGAGGCTGGTTCAGGCTTGACACCTCTCCCCTCCTTGTTCCCATTGATCAGGCACTCCTGCCTGGGGACTACCGCATGGAAGGCCAAAGTGCAGCTTTGAGAGCTTGCAAGGCTCCAACCTGATTGATTTTAACCAGACACAGGGCTGTGTTTTTTAATTAGGCGTGGTTTTATATGAGACCCCTAACTCTCATTGATTTTGTAGTGAACTAAACAACTAGGCACTTTGTAAACCTCCCGGCCATCTGTGCACCTCTAAAAATCGGTCTCCTTTGAGACTGTGACTGAAGATTACATTTTCAGAGGTATTTAGCTGTGTAATGAGGTAGACAAGTGACTACCTAAGTACCAGTAAAAAATGTGTCCCCTCAATTTTCTAAGTCATTTCATGCTTTTGAAGGATCCAGGTCCACTGAGTACAGACTTAATCTTCCAAATAACCATTTGTATGGAAGATTTTATCAGTTCTTGTATGACAAGTTGTCATGCCAGGACAGCTGATTTGTAGAACCCTGTTGCTCTAAATCTCTCTGATCTCAATAACTGTTGCTCTTGCCTAGCCAAATTGAACTTTACTCATTCTATTTTGCAGTTCAGGAGAGAATATCTGATCACGGATTTATAGTTTTCAGGAGAGAAACTAATAAAAGGGCAGCAGATTCAGGCATTGGAGGCACTGCTTTCCACTGCATTTGAGTAATGCTGAATCTGGCTGACTTATGATTTCATTTTATTTCACTTATGATAACATTTGGATGATGTTTCCCAGACTTTGTATCTGGTCAAGTGTGCCTTTAAAAGATATTTTATATTTGTTGATCTGTAAAAGTCACCTCAATTCAAATTTATACTGTACAGGTCAGCAGGTGGACATCGAAGTAATAAACATTTCAGTAGTGCTGTGAAGAATGGGGAATAAAAAGGAAAGGCCAGTCCCAGTCTTCTCCACCAGTATTAGTTCACTTCTTTCTCTTGAAATCAGTGTTGTTGACATGAGCAAAGAGTCTATTTCAATGCAGCAAAATGAGGTAGCCCAAGGGTGGGCAGGACACTGAAATCCTTTGGCATGTTGACCACACGCTTCCAAAAGATTGTCCATCTTTGGAAGTTCAGGGCTTCAGTCAGACGGTATTGTGGTGCAGTGGTGGCAACAAGAGGACAAAGGCTTAATCCTGACACCACCTATGGGAGAATAGTGCAGCTGGAAGAGACAGTATGGTAGTGCTGGATCACTGCATTAGAAGGATTGCTGGTCATTGGGGACTGCGACTTTGAGCTCTCCAGTTGCAGTTGAACAATCATATTTTCAGCACCACATTGTCAGAGAGGCATGAAAGGAGGATGGGAATCATAACATCAATGCTCTCATCATGAGTTACAAATATAAGTGCTTATTTTACTTGTAACCACTTTTGGCAGATCCCTCTATTTTTGGTAGCTTATAGAAGGTTGGTCCTCCTACTCTTCCACAAGGCTGGTGACCCCTCCTCCCTCCTTTTGGCACTGCTTTCTGTTCTGCAGGTGCATTAGCACCCTATCTCTCAAAACTCAGTAGAGAATTAAATCAATGGCGTTATTGCTATGCCAATAGCTTGCAGCTGGGCTGAGGGTTCCTGACATCCACTCCAAAATGCCGTAGCTATAGACGGCAGCGGGCTGAGCGGCTGGTGGATCCTTGTTCAGAAATCTTTGTTGAGTCAGCTCTGTGCATCTTCTGCCCCTCTCATCCCTTGACACAGAGCCAGCACACGAGAATACAGCTCTGTAGTGTCTGACTAACACAAGAGAACTACAGTCACGTGCCACATCTGAGTCAGATCAAATTTGTACTGCTGGGTGACTCCAGCAATCACAGCACCGATGTTGAGGGCACCTTGCTCCTACCCTGGATTTAGCATGAGCTCAGTGCTTCCTTATCAGATCTGAGGAAGGAATTGAATATCTGTTCTTCACAAATGAACCAAATGATATAGCAAAGTATATACTCTCTGTCTGGAACCTTGGGGGCACTTTTATAATTTGTATCTATCACAGTGAAAACATCCCTCATATATTTACAGATCCATAAAAATATAAGTTGATGCTTTCAAAAGTGTTTGGTGCCATCGCGTCCCTACATCTGAAATCTGTGATACAAGTGGGGTGAACTGAATTTTGGTAGGCTGATTCAGCATGAAATAATTAACAGATAAGTGTATTTTTAAAAGTAACAAAAGCTGGATGAAAAGATCTGCTTATTTTGCATGTTAGTGGATCCACAAAGGTTCCTACTCTAGTCCTTCAGCAGAAATGGGCAGGCTAAAAGTTCTCTCTCTCTCTCTGGCAATGTTTCAGTCTCCCTTCATTGCTTTCCAGCAGCTGGAGGGTGTCCTACCATAAAGCAGTGTCAGCCTATTAGTCAAGGCTTGGCTGCTTCCTGTCGTCTCTGCTGTCCTGTGGGAGCTCTGATGTGTATAGACCTTTGGAAAGCAGCCTCAAATTTGCAAATGGGAAGTGCTGGTCTGTGGAAATGTCAGACTTTTCAAACATGGCAAAGTAAATCTGTTCTTGATGTTCCTGTAAGGAACATTTCTGTGGATACAATTTTGAGGCTGCAGTGACAATAACGAATGGTAGTACTGACCAGCAAGGTATTAGTGGCCTGCAGTATTCCTTTGGAAATACTTCTTAATAAGTAATGCCCAAATGACAGACAGAAAGAGAGAGAGAGACTTTTTCTGTTACAAATACCACCAGAGTGATACTGGTATCCCATCCTGAATGCCTTGACAGAGGTGTACTACAATGTTTTTGGATGAGGAATACAGGCAGAAATTTGTCCCCTTTTTTCTTTACTACTGTACTTGTCCAGGAGGAACACAACACTGACAGGAGAAATTCCCCACATTTGTGGACCAGTGTAACACTGTTAACTCAGTAGTCTTCTCCTAGACCAGCACTCACAATATTTCACAGCTTATGCTTTAAGGTATTTGCTAAGAAAATGCAAGGGGTTTACTGTTCTGTGCACCGTAGTCAGCACACAAGGGCTGACTGTACAAGTGGGGATATGCTTTCAAAACAAAGTCTATATATTTTATGGTGATATTTTATAACCTCACTGAAATCATCTTATGAAGAACAAAACTGAGCAGTTGAAGGTGACAAACTGGGAGGAGTGGTTGGTACAGCAGACGGTGGTGCTGCACCCACAGGGACCTCACAGGCTGGAGGAACGAGCTGACAGGAACTTCATGGATTTCAGCAAGGAGAGGTGCAAAATCCTGCACCTGGGGAGCAACAACCCCATGCACCAATGCATGCCTGGGGCAACCCAGCATACACTGCAGCTTTTCAGAAAGGGATCAGGAGGTCCTGGTGGAAGCCAGGTTGAACACAAGTCACCAATGTGTCTCCTTGCTGCAAAGAAGGCCAAAGGTAACCCTGGGCTGCATTAGGCAGCATTGCCAGCAAGTTGAGGGAGATGATTCTTCCTTTCAGCACTACTGTGGCCACATCCAGAGTACTGTGTCCAGTTCAGGCTCCTCAGTACAGGTGGATATGGACATACTGGAGAGAGTCTAAGAAATGGCCAGGAAGATGATGAAGGGATTGGAGCATCTCTGTTCTGAGGAAAGACTGAGAGAGCAGGGACTGTTTAGCCTGGAGAAAACACAGCTTGAGTGGGATCTCATCAAATGTGGATAAATATCTGAAGGGAGGGTGCAAAGAGGACAGAGCCAGGCTCTCTTCAGAGGTGCCCAGTGACAGGACAAGAAGCAATGGGCACAATACCAGCGGCACAACACATGAAACTCAAGCAGTGCCATCTAAACAGAGAAAACTCTTTAACTGTTGAGGGTGACTGAGCACTGAAAAAGGTTGCTTAGAGATACTGTGGAGTTTCCATCCCTGGAGATATTAAAAAGCTGTCTGGACATGGTCCTTGATGACCTGCTGTAGGTGTTTGAGCAGGGAGTTTGAAGCAGATGATGCCCAGATGTCCCTTCAAACCTCAACCATTCTGTCCTTCTGTGATTTCTGTAACAATGTATGTCCACATCTCACTGGACTGCTGTGATAACTGGCATTGTTATGATATGAAAGGTTAAATTTCTGTTATTAGCAAATGCTGATATTTGCATATAAATAAATGCTTTTATTTTTATGCAGAGATGATTTAATATATAATTAATACCTCTCTAGGTCCTAATAAAATCAATAACAAGGATGCATGGAATATGGTATAAGTTCACTTATGTTTTTCCCTGGTACTCCATCAAGACTTCAAAGAGACCCCAGGTTTGACTTGGTGCATGTGAATGCACGTCTTCTGGAGTCAGTGATGCAACATCTAGTTATTACTGATAATTACAGCAATCATGGAGGATGTGAGTGTGTTTTCTATCACAAAGAAAGGGCCCCCAGATGCCCTGTGCATTCTCAGTGATAGTTCAATGACAGCACTTCAGTGATGAGTGAGGATGAATTTGTTTTATAGCATCTGTCAATACATATCTTGTATCCTGGTGAGAAATTAATAAAAACAGCATTCTTTGTGGAATTGAAGATTGGGAGATTATGCAATGGTCTCTCCCACCAGGTGTGGAAACTTTTCACTGTTTCAGAGGGTACTAATCCAGGTGTGTCATGGTCTCAGCTGAGCAAGGCACAGTGTTCAAACCAAGGGACCTCTTAGATTGTAAGCAGAGTCTTGAATAGAAACATATACAGTGGTGGGCATGGCTAGGCCAGGGTTATAGCCAACAAGGTAAAGAAAACAAGAATGAGAAATGTGGTGGAAATAAAACCTTTTTTCCTCCTGTAACTCTGAAAGCAGCTCTATTTGCAGTACTTCCCTGCAGACCATATGCATAACTTGTTTTATCAATTGGCTCATAAAGAAGCAGAAGATGGTTTAGATTTGCAGGAATTACTGGATATTCTCTGCAATAATTCCTGATTTTAAGCTTGTTAACTTCTGCTCTGCAGGTCTCCATGTTTTTATGACAGATGACATTTGTCTTTGTGCCTGTTAATGGATGCTCTGTGTGAGTTTATCTGCCAGTGAAGAGCAGTGGATATCTCCTACTCACACTCACTTGCACCCATGGGCAGAAACTGTAATAAAAACAGGGAACTGACAAGATCAGAAGAGCAAATAATAATGAAAGACTTTTCAATGAACAATGAAACTGTATCAACTGATACCAGTTCACGACATGATCCTTGGGGTGCAGGATTTGGTGCTGATCATTGCAGCATGAAAGCAACATTTAATACACATTAAATTTTTAGTTTTACTTCTTTGCATAACAATCTTATTTTGGTTTAAGAGTAAAACGAGTATCCAAAGGAGCTGTTCACTTACAGCTTCACTGAACCCACAAGTCTATTTAAGAATGTGCATCTTTACAAGCAAAAGAGGAAAAGAGCCAAATGTTTATGAGCAGATTTTCTTTATCAAGTTACAAACAAAACTGCAGGAATGTGTAGGGATGTATGCAGAGGCTGTGGCAGCATCCTGACTGCACTTCATCATCTACCACTGTCTCATCTTTCCTTCCCATTGCACTAATCCCCAGGACACCCATCCTTGTCTTAATACCTCTTCAAAATGCTAATAGAGCCCGGCTTTCAGGAATGCTGCTACATTATGGTAAGGAGCAATGACTAATTCATTATATTTATCCTACAGAATATTAGATATTTATTTAAAGTGATTTTCTGTTGCCAAGCTGCCAAGGTTGCAGGCAAGGCTGCCTTCTTCAGAGACAAATGTATGGCACTAAGGATTTGAAAATACCCATTTTTCTGGGCAGGTCAGAGAAAATATGTTGTTGATGTGTCTTTTGCCTTAGGCTTTACCTACTGCAAAAATCTATGTCATGTTGGAGTTCTTCCACATAAAGAAGATAGTGGCAAGAACATTATTCCAATGTGACAGGGCTTTCTTATGATGAACACATGGGATAAAAGGAAGTGACAGATGTATGACCCTTGGGTTGGCTCAGGAAGAGACTAGATTGTCTGTCCTTGCCCATAGCTTAATTACTTTTTTTAAATTTTATCTTTTCACTCCTCCTAGGAGCTCAGCAAAATAATTTAAAATAATTACATGGTCATAGTGAAATGAAAGGAATGGAGACTTCAGCTGAGCTAGTGGTAAGGAGCAAAACATTTTGCAAAGAGAAAAAGAAATTGTGTGAATGGGTAGAAAAGGAGAAGTTCCACTGCTGCAGGCCACATAAGGGAGGCTCATCAGCCTTGTAGCTTGAAGCTGTGACTCTAAGGATTGATTGCCTGACACTCAAACTTTCCAGCCACAAAGGCTCCTCTGTGGAAATGGAGAAATTACTGGAGACTGGATATTGCTTAAATGAACTACTTAGATGTTCTAGAAAGAGGAGGTGGCATTAATTTCTCTGAGTAAAGAAGTAAAATGGTCTAGGAAGAAAAATGTGGAATTCTGAACTTTGGAATATTAAATTCATTCATATTCGTTGCAGATTATTATAATATGCAAGTGAATTCTAATTAGAGTTGACTACCTAAACAAGGACAATTTCCCAACTAAATAAAAAAAGTAAAGGCTAGATTATTTCCAGTACTTTGCTCTTTAATAATTTGTTCAGCTCTTGGAATTTTGAAATTCACATTTCCTGTCACCTTTTGACACTTTCTTTTAATAATTAGTTGCATACAAGAAAACTTAAAGTCCCTTCCTTTCCCCCTGTGACTAAAAGAACAGTTTATCTAAATGCTCTCTCGGGAGCTAAAGTACTTCTCTCTCACAAAAGTTTCTCTGATGTATCACAGTCCTGTGGCAAGGCTGATTTTCATCTCTGGGTTCATCCTTGCACTTGAGTGCACAGAATCCCTTCTTGCACTGAAGACCTGTGACGAGCAGGATTTGTACCCAAGCCCTGCTTGGTGGACCCTGAACAGCTCAGAGCCAGCCCAGCAGCTCTGCCCTGCCCACAGAGCTTGTCACAATGGCAAACCTGCTATTAGGATTATTGCTGCATTATTGTTATACCTTAGGCTTCTGTCTCCTCACTACTCCACATCTTGGGCTCTTCCTCTTGTGGCATTTGATTTTTCTAAATATGTCCATGTCCAATGTGTGCATGTCTTTATATTCTGCTCCCCTAATCTCTTGTATCTGTTTAATATACATTGAAACATCAGCTGGGATATTGATTGGGAAGATTTGGTGAGCTGGCTGAAAATTTGTAAGTGTAGTACAGGGAATAAGCATGATGTGCTTGTGTCTTTTCTGTGTGAATTAGCCTCTCTGTTTTTTATTAAAACGTATCTCTGATATTTACTCTGTAAAATCTCATGTTGGGTAAAGGTATTTAAGGTTTGGTGTTTCCCCCCCACCCCAATCAACACCAGATCCTTGAGAACATTGTGAGAAAATCCCTATAAGCTCTTTTCAAGGCAAAGCAGGGGAAATTCATTAAAATAAAATATGCTGTTCAATTATCCAGCCCCTCAGACCCTGCTAAATAATGTCTTTTTGGCAGCATCCCAATTCAAACTGCCATAGCCAAGTATAATGACTACATTAAATAACTATTGCAAAAAAAAAAAAAGCATAAAAAGGAAACAGCCATTATGCAAATTGCTTGAACAAAGACAAAATTTTGCTTCCAACCCTGCTAGTAGGTTACTCAAGTCTTTGTCTCCTAAAGCAGTTTGGGGGGTTGTTGTTGTAGTTATTTTTAATAGGAATTTAATTGTGACTCTTTGGAATCGCTGAGGAACCCTGCAGGGAGGGACAGGTGGGACGGTGCTGGAGAGCTGGAGTGGTGTTTGCTGCAGGTTGGGGTCACGGGAGGCTTTGCTAGATAGAGCCACATTTGATCCCCACAATGGGGACACTGTTTCTGCTCACCAGTGCTTGAGGAGTAAACCCTCCTGGCATAAAGAAAGGCTGCAGAACGGATTCCTTGATGTAACTGGTTGAGTTTTACTATAAGGGAAGTGCAACACTTCCTTCCCATCTGACTGCTGGCATCAAATCCAAGGAAAATTAAAGATGGATATATTTTTATGAACAAGCAGATAGGAAACTCACTGCTGTGTGTTTCTTGTGCTGCTCTTCAGGATGGTCATTTTAGCTGTTGCCTCCAGAGTTTGTGTACACTGGAGAGACTTTACCTTTTGATCAAGAGAAATGTCACAACCTTTGTCTCACGTCGTAAGATCAACTGTCTTGAATCAGCACTCCTCTCCTCTGTGCCATTTTAGAGCTTTGCTGGAATTTCATTTGCCTCCTTAACTATCCTGAGTTATACTGTAACTCCACAATCCTTTTTTTTTTTTCAGTCGTGACTCTGATTTAAAAGGCCTTTTCTGCCACACAACAGTTCATGGCCCCCTCAGCTGTGCTGGCACAACTTTGTGGCCATCCTGAAAGCCAGGCTGATCAAAAATAACCCTTCAAAACTGAAAAGCCCATTGTTTGGGAAAGAGATATTTTAAACCATTTTTGCTATTAAGGAAAGTGTACGTGAATTCAATTGCCTCAGTATTTCTCCATGGCATTCACAGATCTGGCTCACAGTTTAAATATTTTCCAATGCTATCCCAAGATGCAGTTTTCTTTTGCCCTGGAGCCTGGAAAAAATTTGAACACTGTGATTTCTTAATTCCATTTATTACAGCTATTCATATATATCCTAATAATATTAAGTCTCTAAGGTACTATTTTCCCAGCAGCTTAGAAATATGAATATCCTCTTGAGAAGAGGCTAAAGCAAACCTTCCCTTATTTATATGTCAGGGGTGTCATTGTCCAAGTCTAAGGCAGCCACCTTCCTGCCTTCCTTCAATCAGCATAGAGATTTCTTCAAAGCATGAAATTCCTCATTGTATGGTGATTTTTTTTGGAGGAGCAGCTCTCCAATGGTGCCTGCTTCTCTCCACTGGCTGATAAAGATGCTGAGGATAAAAACGCTTCAGACATACACATGCAAAATAGACATCTAGCCTGTAGATATCTAAAAGTAGGTAAAATGAAGCTTACTTTGAGTAACTATCTCAATGACACACAAATGATATTTGGCAGAGGCAAGGACTGAATCCATATCTCTCAAGACATAAATCTTGTAATTCACAAGCTTGCTTTTCTGGGTCTGTAAGTGTCCCCAGGGAAGAGCAGCATGAAGAGATTTTGCAACTAATGTGAATCTACCTGAGACAGGCTTTCAGTAAGTTGATCGTAATGGCCCGTTTGATGGGAAAACCTCAAGAAATGAAAAATATACCTATTTCCCTGGATACCAGGAGCTCTGTGCCTCTGCATGTGCAAACAGCTATCCCCCTTTGAACAGGTCTGGATCCTGAGTGTAGTTCTTGTTTTGCCTGATTAAAAAGCTGTCCGATATTTAGCATTTTCTCTCTGTGAAGACATTTATATGAGTCAGTTGTCTTTCTTCTCTGCACTAAACATGTGAGCTGCCTGAGTCTCTTGCTGAGGCAGCTTCTTTACTTCTGTCTTTCGAATTTTCAGGCAACATGAATGATTTCACAAACCCTCTCAAAAATTGTCAATATCAGAACTTCAGCCACTGTCTTCAAACTGGATTTTCTTTTGTCTGAAACTGTGGTAAAATTATCATTCTACTCTATTCACTTTTCTCATGGTTATACAAATACTACTTTTGTCATTTTTGTCATGGCTTGCTGCTGGGGGCTCATGTGGAGTTGTTCAACCAGTCTGACTTTCAAAGTCAGTGACCTTTCCTGAGTCCCTCCTTTCCAGAGCACAACCCATTCTGCTTATTTCTTCCTTCCCATTTTTTTTGCTATGTGGTTTGTAAAGCACCCTCACAGATTTTATGCTTTTAAATGTCTGTGGAAAAACATATTTTGACTGAATGGGAACATCTTATGGAAGGCACTGGTCATTTGAATTGATTTGCTTATCAACATTTAACAACATTGCTAATCTTTTTAATCTCATTTTATCAGCAATAATTTTGTGTTTACTTTTAGGACACTGTTGAAAACATTGGTTTGTGCTGAGACCTGTACCAATCACTGAGCTGTCCTGATCCAGCCCTCTGAACAGACTCTTTTAAATGGAAATACCACAGTGCCTGGTACTTTTTGAGGTGACTTTTACTGCAATCCTTCTGCTAACTGCTTTTGATACTGTATCATGTTATTTAGTAATCACAATCATATGAAGTGGTACTTGTCAAGTCTTACTATCCAAATATATCTACTCAATTGCCTTTGCAAAAGAAATTGTGGTTTACTTAACAATTTTTCATAAAAATGTGTTGGCTTCCATTATTTATACTCTTCTGATTTAATTTTCCAGTAGCTGAACAACATAAAAAATGACTTTGTGTTTTGTACAACCTCTATTTGCCCCATTCCATGCTTGATCTCTTGGACGTTGGTACAGCTGGTTCAGAATTATCTCTACATTCCGGGTCTTATTTAAAATGAATATCGGCTTAACACATAAGAATGTATTTCTAATTTAGCTTGGAGTAGGAAGCTGGGAATCTGTTCAGCTGGTTCTTTTAGGAACCTTAGGTGGAAATTTATGTAGGCTCCTGTTTTTTATAAGAAGGATTTTGCAAGTGTTTGCTAAGACACATTGCTCAACATTGTCTGTAGTTTCCATTGAATTTGGAAGTTGGGTTGCAATCAGTAGTAAAAAAAAAATGTTTGGCCTTAAAGCAAAGAGAGGCACAAGAACTCTGCCTGCTGCTAAGGGCAGCCAAGTGAAGAGGGAAAGGTGCTCATCTGTTTTCTGGCTCATGTGGCAAGGCAAGGACTTGAAGTGCTGCAAAACGGCTCAGTTAGGTCAGAATGAGACATTTCTTTGCAAATCTGATGCAAGAAGCACATTAAAGATATTGTGTAGTCAGGAGGGAGCTGCTGCACATTTGGACTACACAGAGCCATAGGGACAATATGGGGGAACTTTGCCCAGCACAATTATCCCTGAGGTTTGAGGTACCCCTACAGCAGAAGCATTTAGTAAATCTCTGGGTGCTACACAGAGAGATTTTGGAAATTTCTTCTGGAAAACATCAGAGATTAAAACTGTCCATAATAAACTTTCTACTCTAACTTTGACACCCTTAATTTCTTTTCTTAAATGTGGTCTCTGTCAACAGCCATTGATTTGAAAGTTAGTTACTGCTTAATAACTATTTAATTTAGTTTCAGAGACAGCTCTCTGGAAACAGAAAAAAGCAAAAGCTAAACCCCCAAACCAAATGAAAAAAACCCCAAAACATCTTGGTAAACACACAATATTAAAATTAACTATTTTTTCTCTCTTTTGGTGATTTGGGTTTATTTTCCAATTCTTTAAGGGATGCTCCTTCAATCATGGACACTGAAGTCATTTGACAGCTATTTCCTTCCTGCCAAGGGAATACAAAAAGCCCTGGGAGCCTGGTAGGTAAACTGTTCTCTGCCATTAAGAAAATGATATTTAGATGCCATAACCAAGTCCTCTGTCACTGTGAAGAGTACAGCTTTACTGGTTTATGGACAACATGAGTATTGGGCGGGATGTTAGGCCCTTGAACCTGTCAGAAGAGGAAGGAAAAAGAATAGACTCACACTTGAGGACACACTGATGAATCCTTAGGGCTTTGATCCTAGGAAAGAACCTTAGAGTGACTCTTTTTAATCATAGTTGAGGATGAAATGAGAAATATTTGACAGACAATAGACCCCAGAAAACTGAAGGTTAGAAGCCAGACCCAAAAGCACCACTCTACAAAAGCCCATATCCTTCTGGTCCTGTTGATTGCCTTCTGGTTCCTTCCATCTCACTGTTGTTCAAAAGTATTTCTGGGAACATAGTTTTAAATTCAGTGAAACTTTTAATCTAATTAGTGAGGATTTTTGTCCTCAGCCTTTGGTTTATGACTTTTGTTTATGACTTGGTTTATTGGCTTTTGTTTTCCTTGTATTTCCACATTGTTCTGTTTGAATTTATCCTCCACACAATGTAGTACATTGCACGTACTTGTTGTCTTCAGAATTGACATCTAATTTACTGGTCCTTTTTTAATGCTTCCTGTCACAACATCTTATGCTTGAGGAGTGCAGATATAATTTGCTTTTCAGCTACTGAGGTTTATTTATTGAAAGAAATGTGCTAATGTGGATGGACACTGAAGAGCTCTGTTGATTCTCATTAGTGATAAGAAATTTGTGTCAAGGCTTTAGAAAAAATCTCTGATTGTTAAAAGGGTTCTTTTATCCTAATTTTTAGCTCTAGCTTTGAATCTTAACAAACATCCCTTCTGTTCTGCCACTCCAAAATAAGAGAATGAATACTGTCCCCATCCATGAGTATATTTTGGGTGAGTAAGAGGCCAAATTTCAGGCAACTTGAGGGCTAGAAAGTAATGTTGCATGCCTCTGCACTAGTCTCAAATTTCATCAGAAGTCATAAGAGTTGTTCTAAGAGATAAGGAGATCTGGTACATTCTGAATAAAAACTTTTAAAAATCTCATTCTGTAAACTGCTGTGGTACGGAAAATTCCTGTTGTGCTCCAGAATCTAGCCCCAGTAAATGCATAAAGTCATCAGCAAAACTACTGTTTCGTTCTCTCTCAATTTATCTTTTACCACTGTAGAAAA
>QWTY01046953.1:0-17507 GCA_008033365.1 Pseudorectes ferrugineus | reverse complement strand
AAAGTTATCCGGTCGGTAGAAAAGCAATCTGCCCGTGGTAAATATATGACAGCTGATCCTGATCACTTTTTTCCCTCTATGTGCTTGCAAATGGTGTCTATAAGGACCTTCTTCCCAGGGACTGAGGTGAAGCTGACTGTCCTGTCCTCCCACAAGATTTTCCTCGATTTTTCTGACAATGGTTGCAGCATTTGTCTTTCCAATTATTAAGGAACACTCCTGGTGAACACAACCTTTCAAAAGATGATAGAAAGCAGCTTTGTAATAACATCAACCAACTTCCTCAATATACTCAGAATGCTTCCTGTCAGGCCCCATGGACTTGTATATGCTCAGTTTATTTAAGTAATACATAACTAAGTTTTTCCTCTGCAATGGACAGTTGATAAATAAATCCAGACACTCCAGATTTAAGAAGCAGCAGTATAAAATAGAAATAGGTGATTATAAAGGTGATGTCATTCTGAAAAGGGATGCTCTGCTAATAAAATTCTAACATTATGCTACAGTGGTATTTCCAAGCTCACAATTGAAAACATTTGAGCCAATTTTTAAATTGAAAAACCACTTCATGTGGAACTTTCTTACAGCCAACTTGACAGCTGCGAGAAAATTTATCCTAGAACTCAATAGCTGCTTTGGTGATCACATGCTTATGAGTGTATCATGCACTAAGAGAGAAACGTCAGTAAAACAAAGTACTTGGAAGGAGACAACTATAGAAACCTGAAGTTAGTAACTTCAGAAAGAAAATATTCAAAAGGCTCTAAGCCCAACTACTGCTCCTGGCCCAGAGAAAGAAATTAATCCAGAGAAGTCCTATGACTTTGTTATAAATGTGCCTGACTAAATGATGATTCTTCACAAGGGCTTATGAGGGCTGAGGTATTGTAAGTCCTCATATGCTTTTATGAGCTTATATAGACTTCTATGACCTCTCATTATAAGACATTAAGCCATAGATACAAACAGGTTTTCATAGATTTCCTCTGTACTGTTTGATATCTTATTATCAGGAGTCTAAGAGTACTCTCCTTGTAGAAGGCTAATTCAAAAGGATTCTAAATCTAAGTTTTATGCTACCTATTCCATTGCATTAACAGGTGCATGGAAGAATGATCCTTCAGCAACAGGATCCTCTTAATCATTGTCCCTTTATGCAAAGCCCTGTGTAAGTGCACGGAAGCATCATCTAGGTATTGTCTCCAGATAGTTGTGCTGCAAGTTCTTCCAGGTCTCAGCCTCAACTGTGTTAACCACAGGGTGTTGCACACTAACAGGAGTCACAACCCAGCAGTATCTTGCTCTAGAAAAGGAAATCCCACAGAAACAGTAACAAAAACCAAACCAAAACTTACCCAACTCCCCAAACCAAACCAAAGAAGTCAATGGGGCAAGATATTAAAACTGGAAAAGAGAAGCAAGGCTCAACTCCTCTTACTTTTCCTCTTCGAAAATTTGTCTGCTTTCAAGAAAGAAACTTGCAAAAAAGTGGATGCCCTCTCAGCAGCATGATCTCAGTGCAGTGTCTTTTACATCAACTTCAGTGCAAATTATGCATTCATAAACCAAATCTGTTTGCAAAATTTACACTATGGAAAATTAAAGAGATTTACTTCTTCACTGAGGAACTAGTCAATGCTATTATTTACAAACAAAGAAATTCTGCATTACTATCTCTGTCTCAGTGCAAGGCATTTTCCTCTACAAGGTCTTGAGGAAATGTGGCCTAATTACTGAACTACTACTACTCAAAATCCACTCGGGTGGGAAATCTACATACCATTTAAACATAAATCCATACAGTAGGAGCACACACAGACTTACCCTCTAATACTGTAAGCTATACCCATTGCAAAACTTCCCAGCAAAAGAGTCAATCTCTCTATTCGTGTCCAAAAGCATGGGTGCCCCTCAGCTCAGTTGAACCTGGCAAGAAGCTGCCCTAGACTGAGTGATCTGTATATAAGGCAACTCAAGATGCCCAGCACCCCCTCTGCGTGCTGAGGTGAGCACTGCTGTGACCAAGGAGGCAGCACAAAGCAGTGCTGCAGTCACTGATTAACTCAGCCATGCTGTGCTGCTCTCGGGGCGACGTGTGCCGGGACACGTTTGGTGCCTGGGAAGCCACACGTAGAGAGAGAATACCTACAGCAGGCACAAAAAGCAAATGAGACTTAAGATTTAGTGACAGCCTTTATAAAGAGTATCAGCCTCAAAGTTCTTCTTTCTGTATTAATGAAGTTTCCAGAGGCTTCCAATTAAAAAAAAAATCAATTTAAAAGTACTGGGCCTGGAAAGCAGCAGCAGCCTGCACATGGAAGTGCAGCTCTGCTGGGAGCTGTGGGCTATGGGGCCCAGGCTGAAAATGGAGCCATTTTCACAACTGATGACAGAAGCTGTTTTAACAGCAAACATTATGACCATGGAAAAAATGTAATTAAAACCAAATCAGAGGAAGATTTAACTTACACTAAATATAGGCATGCAGACTAATTTTTTCACAATCTCTCTCCAGGTTTGGACTGTTTGTTTAATTTTGTTGGTTTTTTTTTTTTTAAATTACTACAAAGCATTAAGATGCTGTACATGTTACTGTGACTGGACTGGACAAAGTGTTTTATTTATGCTGCTTTGTGGCCAACAAGATGGGAGTGACATTCTTGCTATTTTCACACATGAATATAAATTGCATTCCAAATAGTTTTAAATTTAGTAAATTATCTCACATTTTGTCTAAAATGAATTGCAAAGCTATCCCAAACAACCTACTATTCATGGCACTCTCAAGATGCAACACATGCTTATATTCTACACAATACTGATGCAAGAATATCCCCAGCAGGTAGGAAGTGTTGTGTTTTGCTTTGGGAAAGCATCCAAGAGCTTGGAGAAAACACTGTCTTGTTCAAGAGGCAAAGACGTGTCTTGCATTAATACAAAGGAGTGGGTCTCACATTTAATTTCTGCTCCAAGTTCTACTTGATCTTTCATGCAAATCTGTGGTGTTAAAACAGGCATGAATAGCACCAAAAAGACCCAATCTTACAACCAGCCATTCACCACTGCTTTTGATCAAGATCCAAACAGCAGCCCTGACATCAAAGATCTGGTCTGTCAGCCAGCATGGCCAGGTGCTGCTGCAGCAGCTCACTGCAGAAGTTACTTTTTTCTGATTATAAAAACTGAAGTACAAACCAGTTGTCAACACTTCAGTTTATATATGGATTAAGTCTGCTCACCATTCAGAAAGTTTCTGCTCATAAAAGGACAAGGAGAAAAGCTGTTTTCCAAGTCTGTGGTAAGAAGCTTGCTAGATTTACCTGTTGCACAGAGCAATGATTAGAGACGACATCAGTCAGCTCAGCAGCTTTATTCACTGTTAGCCACACTATCCCCAAAGCAGTAACTGACCTTGTGTTGTATTACAGCATCACTTCAACTCCTTCAAGTATTTACTCACACTTCAACCTAGAATTTTCTGAACCCCGCCTTTTGCAATCCCTGAGCAGCCAAGGACTGGGATTTGCAGATAGCAAGCAAACCAAAAGTTACCCACCTACTCTCCCAAGGGCCACATTCCAGCTGGATTAAACCTCTCCCTCTCCTCCAGGAAGAGTTCTAGGACAGCAACTTCTACACTACTACAGACAACTGAAACACTCCTTTTCAAACCACAAAATATATAAACACTTAAATCAACACACATGCTACATATTTGAAATTAAAATTATTAAATAAAAATTATTTTTTAAAAATTGACTGCATCTGAAAGAGACACCTCTGAGATGGATCACAAGCCCAGATTCCTCATTCCTGGTATCTAATTTACCAAAATCACTGATTTTGGTTAATCAACAGACCAGAGAATTGCTCTAGCTGCCTTCTGTCAAGAAAAGGATCACATATTTGATTCTTCATAGCCAATGAAAATTCTTGGGTGATTTATGTGGAAAATCACAGACCTCCACTTTTCTAGTTTGTTGTTTGCTTTTTTTCTAGAGTACTATTTATGCATTAATACATACCTACAGGAAAACACTCATGTTCCTCAATTTTACTGCAAAGGGACTATTTTTTAATGGGACAAAAGACAGAAATACTCACACCTGTTGAGTTAGGAGTGTCTCCCTTTTCCCACATGATGCCCTTGCTCATGTGAAATAGCTATTTTTTTTAGCACTGACACCTTAGTGCATTCCATGCCCTTCCAGCCACTGCTCCCTTTTCCCCCTTTCCCTCACTTCCTAGACTACAGCTGAAACCCCGATCATCTCCCAGTTCTTTTATCATATATAAGCTGCACATATATCACTCTTTCCATCTTCAAGTGGCACTTGAGCCCTTTTTCCTTCCCACTGAGAGCCATATTAGACCAGCAACAAACATTGCTTTATGTCGCTGGCATGCAATGAAATGAGGGCACCCCTCAGCATCCCTGCTGCACTTCACACCTTGGACCAAGTAGGGAATGTCAGATTCAACTCTAGAAAGCACTACACATTTAAAAAGTTACAGACAGACATTTTTGTGCCAACAGGAGTGCAGCTTACCTTTCCCGAGGAACAGCAAACCAGTACTCTGGCTGCTTTATCTTTTTACTGTATTGTTGAGACATGGTCGTGCTCTGAGACACAAAGGACTTCCTCATGGGCTTGCCTACTTTAATGCACAGAAACATTGGAGGAGTCTTGCTCTTCTCCTCTTTTGAAGGAAGCATATCTGAACAAGACACAAGAGAAACGCTCTGCTTACAGGAAAGTACAAATACTGCAGCTGATAAAACACTGTGACAAAGATTAATAATCTTGTGCAAAGGAATACTCAGAGGCACCATACACAGAATTACACCTGACTTCAACAGCACAACTGGTTTAGTAAAACCATGTTCATCCTAAACTGAGGCCATTTATTCCCATTTTGTCACAGCCTGTATCCTCCTCAGCTGTACAGCTATGTACAGAACAGCCCTGTAAAGAAATAGGTAAGATGACCAGGCTGGGTGCTGCCTGCAACACGAAGCAGGCAAATAAAGGGGACATGTTTGGGTCCAGAAAACCCACCCAGTTCAAGGGTAATCTTGCATGCACACACACACAAAAAGCCCAATCAGTTTCTCAACTCTGTTGGTCACACAGCCATACAAGCATCTTTTGTCTGCACAAGACAGGGCCAAGCCTAGAAGCAGTTTAAGCTCCTTAAATTGCTAGTGTGACAAAAAAACTGCTTATTAAACTACAGCCTCAATCACAATGAAGTTGCCTTCTTTGTTTTAGGCGTACACATACAGCCAAATACAACCAGCGAGATATAAACCCTTACAAAAAAAAAAGGAAAATTCATTTTAAGAACAACTGTTCTTAAAATAAAGACTTCCACTTTAATCATCCCCCACCACCTGATGTGAATCAAGGGTATGTCCACTGGTTCATTAAATTACCCAGAGAAGAGCATCAACACTCCAGGACAGACTAGTGCTTAGAGGCACTGGGCTGCCATAGAAATGGTAATATGTGTGCACACGCTCTGAACAGAGATTTCATTCTGTTATGTGCTTTCCTGGAACAGCCTGAATTATTTCTGATAACGCAATGACCAACCAGGAAAAAAGCGATCAGTCAGTAGGGCTATACATGTATTCCTGTTTATCACTTCTTTAAGGGTTTCCATAGCATGAGAGACACCAGACACATGCAAATAGTGTGGAGAATACTTTGGTACCCCCTTTCACAGCAGTGCTCTATTACTTTGGATACTATTAGAAACACACTGACAGACTTCAATGAGGCAACAGTGGTTACCAACATGGAGTGACAATTCCTAGGCCAGGAAGTGTCCCTGCCAATACTGAAACTGGATGACATTTCACTGTCCTTCTTAAAGCCAGCAAACAGAAGTAAAGATTATATAAACAGTGATCACTGAATGTGGAAAGAGCACACAAGCTACTTATCAAACTACAAGCTTAGAGAATTTGAAGATAGCAGGTAATATAAAACTGAAATGCACAAAGAGTAAAAAAAGAGACCACGTATTACAGAAAGAGGAAATTTAGAGCAGAAGGCTGTCAATTCAAAGGTTACCGTCATAATGCTGTCCAAGTCTCAGAGGAAACAAGGATAACCAGAGACCTACCTTCAATTGGCACTTGAATTTTCTGCAGCAGCCACAGTCTGATTTCTGATTGATTGTCTAACTGTGTTTCTTGACAGGTCTTGTCTACAGCTGGTACTAATGAAGAGTCCACAGACTCTTTCAGATCCTTTTCCTCTGCTGCTGCTGAGCTGATCTCTAATGAAGGTGCTTTCCTTTCAACACAGCAGGAATCAAGCTCCATACTTTTAACTGTATGGACTTCATTAGCTTGGGACTTTGAACAGCTAAGTGTAAGGTCTATGCCAATTGCTTTATTGTTTTCACCTTTCTGGATTTCAGCCTTGTGTAAGTCTTCAGATGACTGAGACCCATTTCCATCTTTATTGAGGTAAAATTCAATAAGTTTATCTTTCTCTAGCTCTTTCTTAGTGTCCAATTCAGTCTCCACCTTACCTGTCGGGGAACTGACACATTTGTTTACTTCTGGAATAACATCTTGCTTTTCACACAGCTCTAAGTCTAAGTCAGCTTTAGGTTCAACACTGTCCTTTTTTTCCAAGGAATCAACTGTCAAGTGCTCCTGGACTTCTGTAGTAGGTTTGGTTACCTGCTGCTTAGTTCTCAAGTCCCTGGGGTCAGCCAGCAAGCCTTCCATTACTGAGATTTTCCTGTCCAACCCTCTATCCATACGAGATGCTGTCTTTTCCAGCTCAATTAAGTCATCCTCTCCTTCTCCTAGAAGGGATTTTTCTTTGGTATCTGAAGCATTTTTTTCCCTGGAAGGGTCCTTGGTACTTGAATCCGCATCAAACTTTTCCAAATGTTCAGTGGCAGTGATGTTGTTGGGGAACTCCAGAGACTTTGATTTGATTGAGCCCGTACTCTCCGATGACTGAAGAACTTCAAAATCAGCAGACTTTTCCTTATCTGAAGGCTTTATCTGTTTGGCACCCAGAGCAATGGATGCATCCCCATTCTGCTGCCTCTTTTCCTTGCTAAGGGATTTGAATTTGCTGAAAGGATTGATATCTTTCTCAGAGGACAGGTCTTCCCATTCTCCTGGCCTGTACAGAGGACAAAGATCCTTTGGTATGTCACTGTCAGGGGAAATGATGGATGTACATACGATGTTAAAAGCAAAATGGAAACAGAAAAAAAATGAAAAGAAAAACTAAATACCAACTTAACTTAAACCATGAAACTCAACAAAAAAATAACTTTCTCCAAAATAAACATACAGTATGGGAAATAAGTGACTTTAAAGACAATGGAGAAAAAAAGTGTAATACCAAAATAAAATGAGTAAACCACTTGGCAGAATATGCCACATGGGTGAAGAAATGTTACACATGTAATAAGAATGTGCAAGTCATCAGAAGTTCAGTAACAAAAAAACCACAGGACGTGTATTGAGCTGCTGGAATTTAATTCAAATCATATGAATATTGTAATTTCCCACACCTGACAATGAGTCAACATCTACAACCATTCATGTTTCCCTAGTCAGTACAAATGTATTTCTGAGAAAAATAAATCGGAGATAAGATGTATCCTGTTTGAACATGTTTACTGCAAAACAGTAACAGGCAACAGAGTTAGTAGCTTTCTTCTTTTATTTGTCTCCATTATTCAAACATACTGTTTGAATGCAGGCTTCCCCAAATATTTCTTTTTAAAGCAGGACAATCATAAAACATTTCAAAATGGAAAATTCTGAAAAAACGTATCAGCATAAAACTTGAGCTCTTCATTACTGCTAAAAAGTCTGAGGAGAATGAAAATACAAGATCCTCATGACTTAAAAGTTATGAAGAAGTTATTAAACACTCCAGTAATGAGTGTAACAAGTATCTGGAAAGTTTTTCTTGAAATGAGAAAAGGGAGAGAATTCAATGAATTTCACTGATCAAGCAGGTATTGCCTATAAGAACAAAACCCTGCTTAGAACAAATAGATAAGCAGTGCCTGGTCTGTGCATAAATGGAAGTAGCCCACCCCAGGAGGTCTATTATGTATTATAGATTATAACTATCCATGCGTTTCTGGTTCTGAGATAGAAGTATTCCACAGTCTGGTGGTTCTCTAAGTCCTGAAGATGGCAGCTAAGGTGCTGTTATCTTTAAAAGGTTCAAATACTCCTCTGTGAACAGTCCTGGTAGCACAATAATGGTCCAAATCTAAACCTCTTCACATCCACTGAAAAAGCCCTAGAGATAGGTCAGTGCAAGAGCCCAACCATGGCATACCACAAATGCTTTTATTAATTACTGGTTTGTACTGGTCTCCTTTGCACTTTGGTTCTCACATTCATGACCCATTTGTTTTTAAGGCCACGTTAGTGTTCTAGAGAGAAAGTGGAAGAACAACACAAGTGAATCATTCCTTTGCTGGCACTTTGCTGCAGTAAAACTTCTCCCCTCCATTCCCCTCTCCCCCAGCCCTTTTCCAGGACCCTTACTGAAAATCTGCAAATGTAAGTTCAGGGAAGAACACTCCTTACGATGGCAATGCATCTTTAATCTTCATGTGAGAGATGTCATTGTAGAGAGCTATTGAGACAACCTCCTCCATGGGGCAGATGAGCCCATATTCTTCACAGCCATTCTCAATTACCAGAGGATCAGACTTATGTGGGTCAAACATGATATTGTTTGGAGTTACTATCATGACTCCTCCAACAACGCCCTAAAACAGGAGAAGAAAGAGTCACCACATCACATGTAATGCACTTACCATTGGGTATTGGATTTTAGGCTACTACCCTAAAAAGCGAAACCACTTTCCTGCCTCTTTATACTGTGTCATGCAATGTTTGATAGCAAAATACTTTGCTTTCCAATTGCATCAAGTCAGACATTGTAAGGAGAGCAAAGAAAAAAATTTCTTAGTAACATCCAAGCTCCTGGCTGGTAAGGAAGCACATCTGAACTATTCATCTTTCAGTGCTGACTGCTATAAGCTAAAAATGTGATTGCTAATCAATCTCAGACAAAACAGATAGTGGATTTATTTTTAAAAAAAAAATTTATAGCATTTTATTCTGGATGCAGCCACCGTAATTTGATCCACGAATTTACATGCAACCAGCACACCTGAATGCAGTCTTACTCACGGAAACATCCAGGTTACTATGCCAAGCTACATTAGAGGTTCCCTTGATCTACTTTCCCAGAGGTATATGCAAAAAGCTTCTCCACACAGGGATCTGAGACAGCTTCTTCCCAACCTAGAAACAGCTCCTACCATTGGTCCAAGCATATTCTGCACAGCTGTAGAGGACTCATTTAATTCTTCAAAATGCGCTCTAGCCATGAATTTGATAAAAGGCTGCTGCATCAGCCACTATTCAGCATCAATCCATGACAACTGACCATTTTTCAAGGTTGAAAAGGAAGATTTCCACTGTCTTGCTTCTGCACCCTCTCCTCCAGATGAACTACAAAATTCACCAGACCAACTCAGAAGCTGTGTGTAAATCATGGTATCTGACAAACAGAATACACAGATCAACTGGAATGACCCACACTGCAGATACTACTAATTATCCAAGGTCATCTGCAAGACAAGCCAAGGAAGGCTCATAATTAGGCAGGTAAAAGACAACAGGCTTGGTTTGTGAGGCTTTTTTTAAAGCAGTAAGACATCAAGCTGATGGCTTGGCACTGGCAAATGAGCACATGAATGCCTGCTCCTTTATAAAGCAAAATCTGTTCATATTTCCCATTTGCTTCTCCTGCATGACTCGGTCGACAAGCTTGGTTTGTGTTTGGATGACAGAATCAAAACAAAGTGCAGAGGCTTCTCCCAGAAGCCAGAAGACCATACATCAGTAGGCTGTACTTCCCACCCAGCCACTGCAGGAAGCAAGGCAACAAGGGATTTTAGCTACACCGGCAAAGAAGCGTCTCATTTTTGATTGCTCTGACTGCAAATTACTTTTTCCGTCCTGCAGCCATAAAATTGGCAATCTGTATCCTCTGCACCTAACAAGCACCACATAGCAAAGTGACAGTATTGCCCTAATTTACATGTGAGACATCAAGTACTTCTCTATTACGTTCTACCAAATAGCAGACTGTAAAATTGCAGAGTTGTTAAGAACAGTCTACATCCACTCAATGCAAAAAGAAGCCAGAAACTGTAGGTGTAAACACATCCATCTTACAAAAGTCAGGACTAAGGGAAAAAAAAATGTTGAAATGACAATGATTAGCATCTCCAGTGTTATAAATTCCACAGAACTTGAAAACCCAAACATGCAGACAGCTAACTGAAACCAGAGTCAACAAGGACAGATATATCAAAGCAGGCAGTTCAGGAAGACAGTGTCTTGCAACCTTGAGAAGAGGGCTAAAATACTACCCAAACTTTGTGTCTTTGCTTCTGAAACAGTTGCTGTAATTTAGAATTGCAGTCCTGGCATATGTTACAAGAATGCTTACAAGAAACAGAAAGAAAAGATTGTATAATGCAATATTTATCCTTTTATTAGGCTTGCACAACATTCATTAGCAAGTCCAGAAGCAACATAAACATATTTGGAAATGCTGCTCTGGAAACAGTTAAAATTTATCTTCAAGTCATAAATGAAATGGATTAGCATGTGCTCATTTATAAAGCTGTTGCTCAATTTGATGGAACTGGACAACTAATCCTGACATGTCATAACTCTGAAGTGCAGATCTCTCTGTGTATCTAGCAACACGTAACCAAGAGAACAAAATTATACAGCATATTATCACAGTATCAACAAACACAGCAGTATTAGATAAAGCCAACATAACTTTTACATTCTTTAAAAACATGAAGCACATTTGACTCCCCCAGTATTCACCTCTCACTTATCCAAACAGAATCTCAAACAATCTCTCCAAAAGTCAGGTTCCACCTACCTTACCATCTGTGAAGTAACGACAATTCATTTTTAAAAATTTGACAACCACAGGCTCATCCTCTTCTGAAGTAGAGGACAGGACTCTCTCCACTGGTTTGAAAGCCTTTCTTGCCAAATCAGCATCCTTAGAAAAGAAAAAGTTTAGTTTGAAAGAAGCAACAGGACCAGAATCATATACTTTTAGGCTTTTGAAAACTAAAAGGCTGGGTTCAAACAATTATTTTCCTTTTGCTTAAGGAAGACAAGCAATGGTCACGTATGTAGGTATATATGTACACTTCCCACAGTATTCTGTGTTGAAAAAAACCCCTTGTAACCTTAAAAGAAACTCCACACAAATACGAGGCAAGAAATTAAAAAATAGCAAGGCAGGTCAGCTCACCAAAATTCAATTATGCACTCTCATCAGGGAGAGGGCCTGCCCTGACACATCATCTACACTGAAGACCTCTGTTCACAGAGCACTGGTGTGATTCCCCATGCAGAGGCATAAGGGTAAGGTTAAACACAATTATTCACTCCAAGCTTCTCTCCACTTTTGATTAGTGATGTATTTGAAATGACTAATTACTTTAACCTCGGCAGATGTCACAGATGTTAAAGGCAGAAAAACTGCCTAAAGGTACTATCTAAAAATCATTATGGCCAATCACCCTTCTAAAGAAAATGAAAGATCAGCTATGCCGAGGCCTTTCACAAATATTAAATCCAGCAGTCTTGTCCAAAGACAAGTCTGTATACGGGTACCACCACAATTTGTTTAACTACAAAGAAACTGACTGCTCAGACTAAACCAACAGCCTCCCTGTTCAAGGATGCCAGTGCAGGATCAAGGTTCTGGACTGCAGAGCAGCATAAAAATCTCCAGTAGGAAACACTAAATAATTTTTTCATATTTAGGTTTTTATTCTTTAAAGGTTATGCACTACACTATTTTCAGTAGTTTTGATAGACTCGGGGCCCAACTGAACTTGTAATGGGTTTCCACACCCAGAATTCCCTTTATTTGGAGTATTTTAAAGACATGGTAAATTTTGTAGTACAGCAAACTATTTTTACACAATACATTACACACAAGGCCTGTCAACGCAACAAAAAATGCTATTTACACAGCCTGGATTCTCAGCTTCAGAATCAGAAAATATTTTGAGAGTTTAAGACCAGTGAACCATGTTTGACTTACAGGGAGTTTATCATATTCAGCATCTGATGATGAAGGAGAAACAGGAGCACCAGGACTAGAAGACAGCCTCCCAGCACTTGTTTCTGGCACAAAGAGAATCTAAATACAAACAGGTATTTCAAAACAGTGAGGCACAAGCTTTAAAAGATTATTCACTATGTTCTATTAGAAAAACAACACAATACTGATCACTCATATCTGCAATGTACACCTTAAAAACATTCAGAAAAATGAAACTTATTTCCTTATTCCAGCTTTTGTCTGCTGGGTATTCTTACGCAAGTCACACCATCTCTCTGTGCCTCAGTTTCCCTATCTGCAAATCAAGACACTTCAATCTCCTCATGGCTGTGAAGCAGAAGCAGAGATCTGCTCTTCATGAACCAGGTGTTAGTCTCCACACTTACATTTCCAGTCCTGGACTCTCCTAAAATGTCTCTCTCCATTTATTTCTCATCTTACAGGAGACTGACTCATACCCAGCATAATGGCACAAAGCCATTTCAATTTCTGTATCTAACTCTCTAATTCTTTAATGCATTATAGATTGCATTTATCCAGACTTCCCAAGAATCCAACTCCCTTGCAACAGCGGTATTATCTTCTTGAGCTTGTCATCTTTAAGCTTTAGTGACAGTACATAAATAACAAGTCAGATATGGCAATTACAAAGCTTCCCCCCCACATCAATTCCAAGTAATAATCTACAGAGTTTCACTTTGAGGGAGGGCTTTAAATCACCGTCCATTATCCTTGTATCCAAGTACCTAGAAGATACATGTAAGTAGTAAAAAGCTTTTAAATACATAGCAAATAATCATGTTTCAGGTATTAAAAAAACCCCAAATAAATAAAAGATTTACCTGGCCTGGCACAATTGTCTGTGTGAAAAGCTTATTGAGCTCCACAAGCTTGTTTGGGGTGACGTTGAACTTTAATGCTATGCTGTTTATGGTGTCCTGATTTCCAGCCTGAAGAAAGAGTTGATGACTAAGATACCATCCTGAACACAGCACCACACATGAACTAAAACCCATCTAACAGACTGTTTACAAGGAATAGACTCGACCTCAACAACCCATCTATTTAATAGCTTAAGTGATAAACCAGTATCAAAAAAAAGGACAGAAGTATTCTCTCATACTATCCAGCAGATAAAATGTAGAGGTGTTACAGATGTCCCTCTCCTTTTCTCTTAAAACTTTAAAGCAGCACAACCATATTTAGAACTGGTCTGGCAAGGGGGAGAAGGTCATACACTGCAAAGTTCACTACACCTCCAGCAGCCACAGCACGTCAGGCATTTGTGCAGTTCCCAGCCGGGACACCACCTCCCACAGCGGCTCTGTATGGTAGAGAGTGGAATGCACTGAGGGCTCACATAGACTTTTTGGGCAGAGCTTGCACACTGCTGCCCTGCTCCAGCTTAGAGAAACATCAAGCACAGGTCAACTGCTTGATGACCTAAGCAACACTGCACAATGGGAGTACTTTTCAGAATAACAAAACCATTGCTCTACTAGAGAGCCATAATGCAGAAATAAAAATGGAACTGGCAGCTGCAAGAGGCAGAGAACCTGGGTTGAACAGAGATTCAGGACATGACCCCAGCTCTCCCCACATGGTGGTATTTGAATGGTATCAATATGGGCAATCCCTATTGAGACAGGTGCAAACTGAGAAAGTATTAGTGCTTTCAGTTTTGTGCCAGTGCCTCCCTCTCAACCTCAACAACTCCACTTTCAAAAAGCAGGTAGGAACAGACCACACACCAGTACTTACTGTATATTCTATGGTACCATGGGGTTTCTGAGAAACCATTTTCTTCTCTTTCTTTTCATTGGTTTTGTTTTGATTGCCATCTAAAGAGCAAAAAAAAAAATCAAGTAATTGAATGTCAAGATATTTGCCTTTCAGCATGTTTTGAAAGAGATCTACAGTATGTGCAAATTGCAGCTGTGAAGAAGAACAAGAGGACACATTAAAATGCCTATTAGGCCTTAAAATTGCACTGTAAGGCAAGAAAACTTCATCAAGTACAGCAGGCCTAGTAATCATTCAGGAACTCTGCAAGAATAATGTATATATGATACCATATCAATACACAACTTCTCCCCTGGTTTCTTCTGTGATTCCTACACAATTCAGCTGCTGGATACAAGTACTTTGTACTGTCAGGTGAATGTACACACTGCTACTGCCTTGGTACAACCACAACAAACACTGGTTAATCACCACTTCACCACTTTAAACTCTGAAGGTAGAAGTGTGCCAGGAGTCCTGCAAAGCATGCATTTATACAGTCAAGCATGAGAAAGCAGAAAGCTTGTGCAGAAGACCTTTTCTATCAGCTGCAATACACTGAACTCACTGCAGCTGCAGAAACCCTAGCAGGACCCAAAAGACACTCACGAGCGGTCAGCAGCACGAGCAGGGTAGAGATTTCCAATTCTTATGACAGCGGTGGGTGAGCAAAGGCAAGGCTCAGGGAGGATGCAGCTGCCCAGCCAGCCCCAGCCCCGCGGGGCTCCCCTCCAAACCCGGAGCCCAGACCCGCATACCTGGTGGGGGCAAGGGCAGCATGCAGCCCCAGCTCCAGGAGTGGGGATGGGGTGCCAGGAGGCAATTCATGGCTCTCCCCACCTGACCGCCCCCAAGCCCTTAGAAAGGTCCTGCTGCCTCCGGCAGGCTGCTGCAGTCCCGACGAGGTGGGGAGAGGCGAGAAGACAAAGCAAGGCTGGGCCCAGCAAAACCAGCAGCCAGGACCAGGAGCAGGGAGACACGGCTGGGAGGACTCTTCCTGTGGTCCAAGCCGGCAGCTCTGGAAGATCAGGGAGGAAAGGACGGCGAATGGCAGTGCAGGGCTTCTGACTTGCATTCAGGCTTTGCTGCAACCTTTGCTATTTCCAGACAGCAAGAGGCAGATAGCAAAATGAAGGGCGAGGACTTGCCTGCCTCACTGTAATGTACACAAGAAACAAGGAGGGGCCCAGTGTGCTGCACCTGACCCTTCTGCTGGCCCGTGTCCACAGCAAGATTAAGGCTGTGGGGCTGCCTCAGTGCCTTCCAGAGGCTACTCAGTCAGAGACCATCTCCCTCAGCCAGAAGAGACGCACAAGAGCCCTGAACATGCATCCAGGTGTTACTACTGGCATATCCCACCCACTACCTGCCAGGGATGCAGTCATGAGAAGTGCATTGGTTAGGGACACGACAGATAAGGCAACAGAGGCAGAAAGTGTGTAGGAACCAAACATGAACAATTTAAGTACATGCACATAGTATATGAGGCATGAAGGACAGCGGCAGGAAGAGGAAGACCAGGATGATGCTGGCTTTTCCCTGATAGCATTTTGAAACACAGCATCACTCAATGATCTCAGATACTTCATCTCTGAGACCGGACACCCACAGTGAAACTTTTTAATTAGCTTTCTTACTGCCTTTTTCTGACCATTTGTATTTTCACCGTTGTCACACCACCTTCCGCTGATCAAAGAGAAAGCAGTGCGTAGAAAAATAAGTAATGGCAGCACTACCAGGGCACAGTATTAAACCATCAGAAACACAATGACAACATGTCAGACAAAAAAACCTGACAAATAATGGACATTTTCTTTATCCATTACCTACATAAAAGGGCCAATATGGCACAATCCTGCCTGAAGAAACTCTGCCAGCTACTGAGTTCACACTGTTTTGTGCTACCAGGAGATACCACTTTAATTAGGCCAGGATAACTATAATTACAACTACCTATCACATTCATGTAGGCAAACTACCTGAACTTTTTGTGACCTTTCCCTGGAGAAAGATAAGAAAGGTAGACTTCACCTTCTAGTAAATTATTTGGTCTAGCTGGAAAAAGCAGACAAGTTTTCAGGTATTTTACCCTTACTTACCTCTGAAACAGCACACAAGGTAGGAAATAGTTAAGAGCAATAATCTCACACTAATTAGACATGCACCAGTAAGACCTTGGAGGAGTGGGAATAAAAATAAAGTAGGCCAGAGGGATGTAGAGAGAGAGAGAGATTTTTGTACCTGCTGAATGGGAAAAAGTTTAAGTCTGGGTGTAGATGGGACAAATAACAATATGCAATAAAAGCAGTTTCTCTGAAGAGCTTATAATATTTGCTATTAGCTAAACATTTTTTGTTCCAAAGCTTTGTCTTTGAAAATGGAGAGCTGGCCACAACAGCAACCACTATGCCACTGTGGCACAAGAGGAGCACAAAACAGCAATACAGACAACTTTCTCCCCTACAGCTTCCTACCTGGGAGGTAGGACACCTCTCTCTCCCACTGTGAAATATATGGTATTTTCCAGGTCCTCCTAATTGCATTGACTGCTAAGTTTGGAGATTAAAAAATACTATCCAGGGAAATGTTATAGCCTGAAATACTGTATTCACAGGAGACATATAATATGCTCTAGTTCTTGGTTGACAGGACTGTGAGCCTGTTTGTTTAGTAGGGTCCTGAATACAAGCATGGTACAATACAGAAGAGTGAACTAAATATGCACACATAGTTGAAAATCCCTAACTACAAGACAAGAAAAAGAGAAGAAGTTCAAAAGACAAGCTGAGTTTAGATTAAACAAAATATCGTCCTTTTTTTGTAAATAAACGTTAATAAATCCTAAAAAAGTTGAACAATTCGACACTTTTCTTTCACACCTATGTGCAAGAATATATGTTGTATAGTCTGTTTAGCTACAGGCTAAAAGAAGCAGTCACGGTCTGTGAATTTATTTGTCTCCTGAAACCAAAACCTGACATTCTGTGTTTGGATACTTTTTTGTTCTAGCCCCTGTCCCCCCCTTTTCTTTCTGTCCCAGCAACAAAGGTTGAGAACACTGTCCATACATTAAGCCTAACTACTAGTCAGGTTTGGGCAATTCAAAACCACATCCTAATTATTTGAATAGTGTGAAGTCTTACCTAGTCTGTGTTTCTAATTGTGCATATAAAGATTTAAAATAATAAATTAAAGATTTCAGACCTTCAAAAGAAAAAATTGCAATGAATCCATTATATCTGACAGGTACTGCTAAACCCACATACTGCACACGCGGTGAGGCCGAGGTCACAAACTGTGCTCTACACGAATGGTTTACAGCAGAGTGGGTGGAAAGCCTGGCAAAGCAACACACCACAATATACTGTCTCTCCAGTTCCCCTCATCTTCTCTCATTTCTGCTCCAGGAAGCCAAGCATTTTCTGACATGATCTGAAGGCAGGTAGCTCTAGTATAGCCCCAAAGGCACCCAGAGCACACGCAGGCATGATGGAAGCCTCAGGGACCACATTTCTTTCAGTAAGAACTAGA
>QWTY01046951.1:0-10241 GCA_008033365.1 Pseudorectes ferrugineus | reverse complement strand
TGTTCTTTGGAGAAACTGGAACTGGAAGGAGAGAGTCTTTGATCCTTTTGCATTACTGGAGATCATCACAGAAGCACTAAAATGATTCAAACTGATGTGCCAAGGTCAGAAATGCTTGATGCCCATTGGTGCAAAAAGACTCAGGATGCTTCTGAGTGTTCCTGTGCTGGCTGTGAAGGCACAGGAGTGGGGAGCAGTGCTACCTGCTGGGGACCAGGGAGTCAGCCAGGGTGCCAGTGGTATCACACGGGCTTTGGGAGGATGTCGCTTTATGAGACGAGCAGATGTTCTTGTGCAGCCAACAACAGATGACCTGCAGAGTTTCTAAAAGTTAGAGATGATCCCTCTTTTATATGTGAGGCATTGCATCCAGTGCAGGCAACTTTCATTTCCCCCGGGTTATGAAGGATAGAAATGAATCCACTGCTGGACTGCAACTTGGAGGTTGCCTAGGGACCAGTGATCATGACCAGATTACATTCACCCTGGGCAAAGAAAGGACATTCCTAAGCAGTAATTTATATCCTTCATGCCTTGAAAGAGCTAATTTCCCAAAGCAGGGGGAAAATTATGAGTGAAATCAGTTCAGAGGAAACATTTAGATAGAAAAATGTGAATGAAAATGGTGAGCTTTTTCAGAAGAATTTCAGAAGCCACAAAAAGCCACAATTCCACGATCAAGAAAGAGGGCAGCGCTGGCCCAGAGCCCGTTCTGGTTCAGTGGCAAAGTGAAGGCAGCAATTAGAAATAAAAGAGCAGTTTATAACAAATGGGAGAGCGGGAGTAGATAGCAATCAATATAAATTAGAAATTATGAAGTGTAGAAAATGGGTAACAGAAGCTAAAGACATCAGGGAAAAATCATGGTGAAGAACAGAAGGAAAGGCTTTTATTTAGTGTAGTAGGAGAAAACCCCAAGCTCCCAGCAACAGGATAAGCTTATTAGTAGACAGAGGTGGTAAAATGATTGATACTGGACCAGACATGGCAGAAGCAGTTGCTAAGTGTTTCGGTGCTGTCGCTGGAAGGGTGCAGGCAGATGTGCCAGGATAAGGGGATGGTGAAGTGTCTTTGTCCAAGAGTCATCTGAACAGCATCTGCTAAAGATGAACATCAGGCTTGAAATTCAGAGTCCTCCAAGAGCTGGTAGGGTGTGGGGCATGGGGGAAGTGCAGAGTGGGCAGGAAGGGAGTGAGGCAGCCCTGCACAGAGCCTGGCAAAAGCAGCTGGTGTGGAGCACATCTGGCAGAGACTGAAAAGATGGGATGGCAGCTGGTGCTGTGTGTCCCAAGAACAGTCCAGGAGCAGTGTCTTGGAGCCGGAGTGTTGGATAGGGAATGGAAGGCTTTGGGAGATGCTGCCCCTCTGCATCCTCAGGTAGCCAGGTCTGAGCACTGGCTGCAGGGGAGAGGCTGGTGGAAGGATGCAGTTGTGCATTGGGTCTGCTGTGAGCATGACTGTCCTCTCTGTGTTCATCCCATTCTTTATAAACCCGCTGATGATGCCATCCTGCAGCAATGAGCTGTGAGATGCGAACAGCTGCTGCCTTTAGTTTGAATGTGGTACCCCGTCGTTCCTCCTGATGCCTCCTAGGTCTTGTGTTAGTGGGGAACACCAAACATGGCTTTTCAGCTCTTCACCACCAAAACTGGCTCTTCACCCCAGTCTCTCATCTCATCTTGGGGCAGAAAGGTGGTCTGGATGACCTCATTGTCTCTGTGCAGTTATTTCAGAGCCCCCAGGCAATTTAATACTCTGTCAGCTCCTAAAAGGAGCAGCACAAGGAGCTGGGATCCCTCAGGACATGCTGCAGGGAGCTGGGAATGCTGCGAGCACTCCCACATCTAAGTTTTCAAAAAGATGCCGGACAATCAGCACAGAGTCACAAGAATGAATTGAGGGCTGGGGAGAGAGCCCAGCACTGAGGGACTTGGAAGGGAAGAGCTCTGTCTAGCTTATCAGGGAGAAAATTGAGAGGCGCCTTGATTACAGTGTGTGAGGGTCTTTACAAGGAGAAAATGCTGGTTAGGGAAGGGCTCTCTTTAATCTTGCAGAGAGCAGTGGAGCACAAGCCAGGCACTGGGAGACAGAGCCAGGCAATTTCAAGTTAGAATGGAGGCACTCGGGTTTGCTCCCGCAAGTGATTGGGGCACGCTCCCAAGGGCAGTGGTTGATCCTCCATCTCTTAATGTCTCCAAAAGTGGGCTGGGAGCCCGCCTGGAAGAAAACCAAGTTGCTGGGTTTGGTCTTGGGATGTGCGTGGTTGAACATCAGTGGACAGGAGGTCAAGGAGAGAGATCTATTGGTCCTTCCAGTATCTCCATCTGCAAAATGGGGCTATAGGTTGTGGATGTTTGGTAGCGGTAAGCACCTCTTGGCTGGAAAGGGATTGTGATGGTGTGGTACAGGGCTGGACGTGGGCAAGTGCTCCACAGCTTTGCTCACTTCCCAGTCCTTTGCTGTATCCCGCATGGAGAGGAAAGGACCTGTCAGTCCCCCAGGGCAGAGCTGCACAGCCTCTCAGCTTAGACGTGCCCTTTCTCTGGGCTTGTGTGCACTTGGCTGTCCAGGGCATTTTAACTAACCATGGGGAGTTTTCCAGCAAAGCCCTGGTAATATTTATACGTTTAGGAAATGATGCTTTCACACACACAGTTTTTGGCAAGGGTTCACTGCTGAGCAGCTGCCTGGGCTTGAGCAGAGCTGGAAGGAGAGCAGTGGCTGTGCACAAGCCGAGGCAAAGCCGGTGGCTTTTATTGGCAAGCCCGGGGGTTCACGCCATGAGGGGAAGGAGCAGGCGGCTGGAGAGGGCTCGATGCTTCAGGGCTGCCCCAGCACTGTTCCCAGCAGTCTAGGATCCAGCAGGTTGGGGATACTTTGTCCCCAGGCATCCCTTTGAGTTACAGAAATGACCCCACAGGGCAGGGTGGGGTGCCCAGCCATGGGTTTTGAGAGCCTGCCCCAGCTTGGCTATGGTCAGCGTTTCATGGCACAGCTTATGCCAGAGTCTGCGGTCCAACTTTGAGGGGGAAGGGCAAGCAGGTTCCTGCAGCGCCGTGCCCCCTGCTCTGAGGAGGGCAGGGACAGGTACATCGAGGACAAGCTCACGGATGCCATCAGTGCAAATATAGCCCCGCGCCCCAGGATGCTCTGCCCTGTGTATTTTTATCCGCTGTGGCTGGCGCGGGGGCGGCTGCTCCGCACCTCCGCAAGCGGAGCGCGGGACCTCGGCAAACAGGACGCGGCGGGTTCACGGCTCGACCCCGGGGCCCGGCGAGGAGGAGGAGGATGTACCATCAAAACAAGCAACGCTGGAGAGGAAGATAAACAAACAGCTTCCAGTGCGGCCCCAGCCGAGGGCGAGTGGGAGCCCCGGGGCCAGGGCTGGCGGTGGTGCCGGCAGCGGTGCTGGCTGACGTCAGGGCGCCCGGGGGTCAGCATCCCTCTTATTGTTTCCCACCGGGGCTGGGACCAGGGCCAGGCACCCGTCCCCCTCCCGTGTGGGGACACAGGCCAGCGGGGCAGGTGGAGGATGGCCAGGACGCGCTCTGGAGCCCCAGGCCATTGCCACCCCGGGGTCCAGCCCGGTACCTGGCTGCACACTGCCTGCCTCCAGCACCCTGCCTCTCCTTTTTAACAGGAACTAAAAATAAGCCCTGGGTAGCGGAGTGGCCACGGTCTGGCCGAGGACGAAGGCGGTGGTGGCCTGCGTATTTTGCAGGGTGGGGACGGCATCCCTCAAACCCACGCCAGCTTAATGCAGTGGAGAGGAAGCAGCCCTTTGGCTCCTTCAAACGAGGGATGTTTTTAATTAGCACAAGGTAGCTGCGGCTTTGCAGCTGCGACTGGGCCAGAGCGGGGCCGGCGGTGTGTGTGGGACATGGACTGCTCACACGCAGGGTGCACGGCTCGGGGAGAACCTGCTGTGGGTGCTCAGCTGGGCTGGGGTCCCTTGGCGTGGGGCTGGGGAAGGAGCTGGTGACCACAGTGCTGTTGTTAACAGGGCTGAGCGGTGCAAAAGTTGCACAGCCCTGAGCAGGTTAGCTCAGGGCAGAGGTGACAGCATGGGGCTGGCTTGTGGGGCAGCTCAGATGAGCAGAGCAAGCTCTTGTGTGCTGCCAAGCATTTGTGCTGTGCTTGCCCAGTGAGCCCCATGGGTGCTGGTGTCTTTTTCTGGATTGGGGCCACCTGGGGGGTCCTTGCTTCATTCCTGAGCAAGCTTTGGTCACATCATCCCATCGCTGCCCTGGGGTCTGAGTCCCACACTGGAAATGCAGTGGACCACAGCTGTGCTGAGCAGAGTGGGACACACACTGCCCTGCACACACGTGTACTCAAGGAGCTGCACACTGTTGCAAGCAGGAGTGGGGCGAGGGCTGCTTGTGCTCAGTGTGAGCACGTGTACCAGAGCAGGAGCGTGTGCATGCTGGCACTGATGGAACAAGGGTCAGAGTGCCACATCTGCTGGCTGAAGGGGACGGGGGACAGGGGCTAGCACTTTGTGCCCACAGTGGTGCGCTTGGGGAGATGCACTGGTGGTCACCACTGTGTGGGTGCTGACCACCGCCTGGGCACCAGCCCCCTGCGGTGTTTGCCATGGAGGCGCATGGCGGTCGGTGCTGCAGTGTTATTTATTTATTTGCTGAGGCCCCATCAGGTGAGGGGCACCCAGCCAGGATGCACTTTTGGGGCTGCCACCAGCAGCCACAGGCCGCTTGCACAAGCAGTGAGTCAGTGGAGCTACATGCTGCTAAAACCAGACTTGGCACAGGCAGCCCAGAGCAGCAGTCTGCCCCAAAGTGCCCAGACCACGGGCAAGCAGTGAGTCCCTGGCTGCTGGACCAGGGCTAGGCTGGCTGTGACTGCTCCAGCCCTTGCCTCTGCCAGGGATGTGGATGCTGTCCCAGGAGCCCTGAGGAGATGCTCCTTCCAGGGATGTGGGGGTTTCACAGCCCAACCCCCTGGGACTGTGGCTGTGCCACTGTAGAGAGTGGGTGGCACCTGGACCAGGTACAGGCAGCTGTCTGCTTGGTCCCAGCCCACTTCAGCCCAGCATCACCTGGTGGTTTGTTGGGGGATGGAGGGATGGACAAGCACCATCGCAGCCACCCTCCCTGGGGTACTGCACAGCCCTTGTCTGGCACATGTGCTGTGGCATGTGCAGGGAACCCTCCTTTGCAGTCGGGGTGTTCCTCATCCTCTCCACGCTGTGCCATGCTGTGCCATACCATGCAAAGCTGTGCCGTGCTGTGATGTGCCAGGTTGTGTTGTGCCATGCCATGCCGTGCGCTGTAGGCAGGAAGAGGGGTGTCACAGACCGTCTGGCAGAAGGGGCCAGACCCTGCTCCTGCGGGAGAGGCCCCAGCCTGTGCATGGGCACTGGCTGCGCAGTGCTGCTGAGGAACAGCTCGGCTCGGGGGATGATTGATCTCGTGTCAGCAGGCGGTGGTTTGAGCCAGTGCCAGGCCTCAGCTCAAATGGGAGCATTGAAGGGGGAGAGCCCCTTCCCCCTCCTGAAAGCAGAGCAGCAATCCCCCTGCCACCACCCCCGGCCCTGCTCCCACATCTTGGCCATTATCAGCCCCGCGGCTGCAGGCAGCTGCCCAGCCCAGGGGAGTGCGCGAGGCACAGCAGGGAGCGTGGAGGTGTCTGGGGTCCCAGCCCCAACAGGCTGGGCTCTCTGGCTGTGTTTGGATTAGAGGAGGGCAAAGGGGGCATGCAGGGATGGTTGGCAGGGGAGGAGGTGTGGGGCATGGTCTGCCCCTCACCACTGTGCCTTGCAGCCACCTGTCCCAGCCCTTCAGCTCAGGATGTGGCAGCAGCTCCTGGAAGCAAAGGACCTTCTGGGGAGGAAAACAGGGTAGACTTTGATGCAGCACTACTCTGTGTCAGCAAGGGATGTGGCAGCATCTCTGTCCCCAGCTGATAGGGTTTGGACTGGGGTGTTGCCATCCCCACTGTGTCCAAGGGCAGAGGAGCAGTGCTGCCTGCACCCCTGGTGCTGCTCTCTGCAGCTCCCAGCACCCCTTCTGTGCTCGAAATGAGCTGTCAGGTTTTTTTACCATGTTCCTGCGTGTCCTGAGCCCTTCACTAGCTTCCTCCATACCCACAGCTGCATCCCTTCTCCAGTGGCATCCACTGGCAGCTTTTACTGGGGTTTCTGAAAGCTGATCTCTCCCTATCCCATGGGCCAAAGCCTCCGTAGCCTCTTCCAGTTGTGCCAGCCCATGCAGAGGTGACACCGAACAGCTGAGACATCTGGGCAGACAGCAGCACCTGGGAAGGGTTGCCCTGCACCCCAGGGGGCACAGCCCTTGGATTCCTGAGTCTGCCTGCTCCCACTCTGCTCGGACCTTCGCACCCTGTGTATCTGTGTAAGGAAACAGGGCCATTCATGTATTTCTCTCTCTATTTATACCTCTCCCTTTCCGTATTTAGTGTGTGCGCAGGCAGAGGGGGCAGCGAATGCCGGGGCCACTGATGTTCTTGGCTCCAGCACCGGCTGGAATTTCGTCCTGGAATGTATCCTGAACCGCTCTGAAAACACGAATAAATCTCTGTGTGTTGTGTGCGTGTGTGTACACAAATACATAGACAACGTATAGACGTGGAGCCGTATAGGGCATTTGTGAGCTTTGCTATTTAAAGGAAGGAGTAGGTTAGAGGGTTCTCAGCGAGGCAAACACCTCTGGATCAAAGGGATGCAGGGTGCTCTGCTAGTGACCATGCATCTTAGGAGAGAGCTGGCACTCGCTTTGTCCTCTCCAGGGACCTGAAGCCACCCTGTTGGTGACAGGCCCAAAGTAGCACGCCCACCAAGCCCCAAGCAGTGCTCTGATCCCGTGGTGCCTACATTTGATTGAGGTCTGTGCTTCCTGGCCTCCAGCTTGTCAGTAAGAGCCCCAGAGCACCAACTCCTGTGCTTCTAACACAGGCTGCAGAGCCTGATGTGGAGCCAGATGATGTAAGGCAAGGATATCAACCCCTCTGTGGCACGAGGTGGCCCAGGGCTTCTGGAGCGTCAGGGGTTGTCTCCTGAACATCAGCTAGTGCTTGCAGCTCTTGAGGAAAGATCATGTGGGAAAGGAGAAAATAAATGGTGGGTAACAGGTCCCAAGTAGGTGCTGGGCTGGGCATCTCCTTGGGATGCTGCAGCATGTGGTGCTCATGGCTGTCTGGGAACGACAATGAAAAGGGGAAAATAGAAATTTGGTACGAGATCCCAAACAGGATGCTTGGCCATGCTAGGAGGGCAATTCTTCAGGAGGTGCTGGCAGCTGCCTTTCTGTGGATCCTGGATGAGGCCCTGGTGGGAACACCACTGGGTGTCCCAGCACCCTTTGGCCAGGGAGCTGGCACCCTATTTACCCCAGCTCATGATCACGGTGGCTTCTTGTCTTCTGGATGCTGAAAAACCTGATATCTTGGGCTGAAAATGCCCATGTTTGGTCTCTGGCCAAAGGCGATATGTTTGTGGGTGGGGGAAATTGGAGCAAATTCCTGCTGTGAGTCCTGCACGTGTGCGCGGGCGTGCGGATAGGGGAAATATAGTTTTCCTTTTGAAAAAAAAAGCCCTGCTTATTTTTATACAGAACTCCAGAAGGGCTGAAGGTGGAAACTTGGTCTGTCAGCAGCTGTCACAGGGGAGTGGGTCCCTGCCTGAGTTTGGGGGGAAACCACAGCTGGGTGTTAATGGGACTGTTAATGAATTAATGTTGGCTGCTGGGGGCCAGCGGGGAACCTGGCTCAGTGCAGCGTGAGCACATGGAGCCCTGCCCGCACATGGGCTCCGGCACAGCTGCAGAAAGCCCCAGCTCTGGGAGCCATGCACTTGGGGAGGTGTGAGTCTCTCCTAGTCACGTCTCACTCTCTGGGTTGTGGAAACACTTGGAAATGTGGCCGCATTGCCGGGGGGGAGAGGGTCCTGCACCAGGGAGAGTGGAAACAGCCCGGGTGGGTGTGCTACCTTTCCACTATGGGCATCTGCTGCCTGAGCTGGTGATGCCGTTTAAGGCTGGGTCTATTCAGCTGCTGAAACCAAACCTTTAAAGCAATTTAAAGTGAAGTGAAATCCCCCCAGTTTTATTTATGGGTTGGAAGCCTGTGTTGCTCGGTCAGTGCAATGCTTGCAGCAGCACTGGTCTCTGCACAGCACTGCCTGCCTGCAGCCCTTCCCGGGGTTATTTCTCTTTCTCCCTAAATTTGGAGGAGCACCCATGTGAATGCAGTGAGCACAGCCATGCCCCATGCTGTGGACTCAGCAGTATCTTTGCAGATTTTTCACAGCTGGTTTGCTGGGAACAGCTCTAGAGGACGATGAGGAGGTCGTGCTAACATGCTCACCTGATGCCAAAATGGTAGGGTGTGGTGAGGCTAAGAAATAGCACTGTATCCTGCTTGGACTGGAAATAAGAGGGAAAATGCAGAGAGGATCTGGGAAAGAGAGAGTAAATTCTTTTCTGTGGACTTCTCCTGCTGTGTTCTTCAGTCTCTGTGAATGAGATCTCAGCGTGTGAGGTCTGGGCAAGCCTGTGGCACCTCCTGGGATTTCTCCCGCTGGTATCAGACAGCTGGTGAACCAAGAGGAAAGATCGACCATCCTGAGGGATGGATGACTGTGCAGAAGAAGGGATGACAGTGCCAAAGGAGGGATGGCCATGCTGAGGAAGGAAAGATTACACCAAGGAAGGGATAGCTGTACGGGAGAAGTGAAGACCATACTGAAGTAGGAATGACCACGCCCAGCATGGCACTGTGGATGGACTGGTTCGCCAGCAGAAGATGCTGTTATGGATGGAGAGAAACAGAGCCTCCTTCTCAGCTGGGAGGAAGGCTGAAATAGCCTGAGCCCTTGCGGGGGACTCTGCTTGCTCCCTAGGGGTGCTGTGCTTGATGCAGAGACCACTTGGTCAGACAGACTCTCACCTCAGTAAGGAAACCTCTCTGGGCATTTGGACCCAGTACCTTTCCTGGGATCTTATGCTGGTTCTTCTGAATCAATCTCCAAGTGTGTAGCCAACATCTGCTATCCAGCACCAAACCCAACTGGTGGGACTCAGGGCCTGGAGAGGGCAGTGGCTGGGCCCCTCTCGCAGGACTGCTCTTTGCAAGGGTGGGCTTTACACAACTTGCTCCCCAGCACTGGAGAAGGTCCTTCAGAGAATCCCAAATTCCATCTTGGAGGGACTCTGAGGCGCCTCTGTGCCCGGCTGCCTGCTCTTGCAGTCCACCTCTGGCTCCACTGGGCCTATAGCCCTTCCCAACCCTATCTCAGGCAGACGGATATCCCAAAACCCACTGGTCCCAGGGGCTCCCACTCTGGGTCCCTCTGGCTGAATGAGGTGGTGTGCGTGTGCCCAGACTGTCCCCTCCTGTGACTGTACAGTACACACAGCTAAATATATGTCCGTGCAGATACAGGAACTCAGAGGGGCTGAGTGATGCTCCCTTTCTATACCTCTTTTCATGGGGAGAGCTAATGAGATTCATGTCATTAAAGGGCTGATGTTTTGTGGGATGGGAACCTTTTAAACGGGATGTGTCCTGGCTTAGTCATGGCAAATATTTACCAAAAAAAAAAAAAAAAAGAAAAGAGAAAGAGAAAAAAAAAAGGGACATACCGTATAAAATTAGAGTTCTGAAAATAGTATTTAGAGCAAGTGAGAGAGAGGAACCTAAAACAGAAAATACAGCCCAGTCTGTTCAGGAGTCAGGGGAAGAGAGAGCGGGGAGCGGGGGGGAAAGCCAGAGATAAAACGAGAGAAACCTCGGCAGTAAAAACAGCATCTTGGTAAATAGACTATTAAAAAAATTCTGACCCGCTTTATGGCTTTCTTGGCTGCCGTTCAGCTGTGCTGCCCTGGCCGGCACGGAGGGAAGGTAGCAGGAGCCGGCGTCTGTGTGGATGCTCAGAGCCCCAGGACGCGGCTTCCCCCCGCCCCGGAGCAGCCGCACAGGGCGTTAAATTTAGCCACATAATGATGGCCCTGAGGAGGCAGCCTTTTGTAGCCACACTGTAATTACTGCCTCGCTTATAAATTTTATTTTTCTTATTATGTTTCCTCCTCCTCCTCTGCTGGGGAAGGGGTGGGGGGGGTCTCCCACACCCCCATCAAACCCACAGCTCTCTGGAGAGCAGGGGGTACCATGGGATATAGGGGAGGGTGGGAATGGCTGCCCAAACGCTGTGTTGCTGTACTGCCCCAATACAGGGCTCAGCCCTGCTTTTGGGGATGGGGGGG
>QWTY01046950.1:0-23407 GCA_008033365.1 Pseudorectes ferrugineus | reverse complement strand
GAGGGAGCAACTGGCACTTCTGCTTTGTGCAGAAGGGGAGATCAGCTCGAGTCGGTGCCCCAGGACGTTCCAATCTGAAAAGAATCTGCCTCCCCTGGGAGTGGTGCTGCCTTTGCGGGCACCTTGGCAAGGAGAGGTGCTCTGTTGCTGCACGTCCTGGCTCTGCTCCCTCCTGATGGAGCCACCACACATGGAGTCCCAAATCCCAAAAGTTTGGAATGTGTGTATTTTACAACATGTTAACTAGTTTTTGAATTCTGGGGCAAATATTTTAGTTGTCCTTTTGTTTGTGACAGTCGAACATAACTATTTTTATTTTCGCTTCATTGTATTCTAACAGATTTTGACAGAACTGAAGGCTACTGAATGATTTCATAATTAATATCTGCATAATTGCCACCTAATTCAGTGCGAACGCTGATGCATAATTTAAAGCAGCTGTGCCAGATAATCACAAGCCTTAGCATGAGACAGCCTGTTGATCTTATATTTCTTTTTAGACACAGCCTCCAAGTATTTCATTTTTCTTTTGGATATGTTCTTTAATATTTCCTTCTTGATAGAAGGTCATATAACCAGTAGAATAATGTTGTCACTAAATAACATCTTCAAGCAGTATTCTCTGTAATGCTATTTTTATACTGTCAGTCTCTGCCCATTTTCATTGGTACAAAAAATAAAGCCATGTCCTGTTCTGAAGTGATGTGCGCAAGACTCACATGCTTGGAACTGTTTGGAATTTGGTAATTGTCCTCTATTAACCAGGAACCACGGAAACACTCACTGTGCCTGAGGGCACAGAATAGGACACAGAAATGCTGGTGTCTTAACCCCCCACCACACTCACTGAGGTGATACAGCCTAGTCAGTAAGCCAACAAAGCCTGGAGATCCCTTCATGTGATCACCAGCTGCAGGCTTGGGTCATTTGCTTACCAGGGTTTTAGTACCACTTGGGCTAAGGTCTCTGGCCTGTCATCCGACTGCCAGTTCAGAAGTAGGTGTGCAGATTTGTCTGTAGGTCCTGTAAGTGTGCAGATTTGTCTGTGTGTCCTGTATTGCATCTGCCAAGCTTGTGGAAATGCCTTGGGTAACCTAGACATCCACGGTTATCTTAGGACAATCTCAAACGTCACTAGACACATGTTTAGGCAACTGAACCAAGCCCTGTGAGACTTTTGAAGGACAAGTCGGGCTACTCTCCACACTTATCTAACTGGGCTGATAAACTTCACAGTCTACAATGCGTACTTAAACTTGTATCTTGCATGTAGACACCCATACTTAGACAACAACACTTAAGTGTCTTAATTTTGGGCTGAGTTCTAACCTTCTAATCCTTGCAGGACTCACCAAGACATATATATAAATGGAACAGTAGTGAGGCTTTCTAATTTAGAAATTTAAAACCCTCACAAGCACGTGTTTGCCAGTATTTAAAATTGAACTTCAGCCCCAAAAGTCAGAATAATATCTCTCTCAAATAATGTCAGGATAAATCATCCTCTGTTAAATTATCTTTGGCATGCAGGAAGTCACATTTTTCTGCATTTCCATCAACATGAACATCATCACCTCCAAGTAGGCTCTATCTAATCTTTCCCCAAGTTTCTAATCCTGTATTTTCTCATAAAGCACATAGCAAAATAAGAAGAGAAACAAACTTCCAAAATAATTTTCCTTAAGATCTATGACTTTTATATTATCCTGAAATTACAGCACTGTACATTCTTAGCCTAAAAAAACTGTCAGTAAATATTGCTCTTTCCCTCTACAACTACCTGAAAGGGGCTTGGTCTCTTCTCCCAAGTAACAAGTGATAGGATGAGAGAAAATGGCCTCAAGTTGCACCAGGGGAGGTTTAGATTGGATATTAGGAAATATTTCTTCATGGAAAGCGTTGTCAAGCACTGGAACAGACTGCCCAAAGCAGCCGCCATCCCTGGAGGTATTTAAAAGATGTGTAGCTGCTGCACTTAGGGGCATGGTTTAGTGGTGAACTTGGCAGTGCTGGGTTAACAGTTGGACTCGATGATCTTAAGAGGTTTTTTCCAACCTAAATGATTCTGTGATTCTACCTGTGAGTGAAGCTAAGAGGTAACAGTTTCCTTGCTTGCTTGAGTACTGGTAGTCCACTAGCTAAAGGAAGAACAAAAGCTTTGTTAAAGATCTCTGAAGTATGTATTTACAGACAAAGACTGTATTAATATTTAAGCAGGACATTTTACATACCTCTGTCCACATGCATGCACTAGAGGGAGCTAGGACCAAACCCTCTGCATTCATGCCCTAACGCTGCTTCTCACCATCATTTCACATGACTTCAAACTCTGCTCCAAGAAAACGCTGTCAGCATCCCCAAACAACAACTGAACTGAAAGTTCATCAAGCATCTCCTGCTGAAGTGAGGTTAAGCAGTGGAGGCTTCAAGCCCCGTCCTGGCGGGAACGGCTGGAGCAATTGTGAAGGAGGGAAGAAGGAAAAGGGGAAGGGCCTCTTACCTCTGACCAGTCATGCTTCTGGACATGTACTTTTCCAGCTGCCTTTCACTGGAAAGCTGAAGTCCCCTCCCCTCCATTCCCTCTCACCACAGCCTGGCAGCTACAGTGAGTGGGGCACTCCCTCGTGGGAACAGCAACACCACCAGCTCTTGTACCATCAGAGTAAGTTTTTAATCAGAGTTTGTAAAACAGGGTTTGCTAAAGCACTTTTGCTGCAAGTTTACATTGCATTGAGCCAAAGCAATTCTCCTCTGAAGTACACTGCTACAAAATTATTTTTAAAACCTAACCTTTTTAAGTCAGGAAAAGCAAGAGATGCCCAATTTTCCATATATTCTTAACTGGTGTCACCCTGCACAGATGTACACAGCCTTAACAATGTTCTCATGTGCCTCGTGCCACACATTGAACACACAATGCCCAGAGTTGCTGGCCAAGCATGACTGACAGTGTGTGTGTCAATGCAGGTATATTTTGAGCTCTTACTCATGTTATTTTCTGAGAGAAAGGACGTACAGAAGACATGAGACATAGTGAATTTTTTTTTTCAACATACAAGCTGACAGCACATACTAAATAATTTACTAGACCCAACGGAGTTATTATGTTTTATTAACCATCAGCTGAGACTCCATAACTTTTGGGATGTTGACTTTTCCCTTCTACTTGTGCTTCAAGGACACTGGGATCATCACACTCAATCCCAGGAAGACCAGCAATCTTTCCCCAGGTCAGAATACTAAACCAAATGATATTATGATAAATGATTAAGCCCTGCTACAACTTTCTTTTCATGTCCAGAATTGTGAGGAGAAGCCGCGGGAGCTGAAATGGGACAAGCTTAAGGCTGCAGGTTGTAAAAAAAAAAAAAGTATGGTAGAGACTGTGGAAAGAGGAAACTGTACCTCACAGATATGTAAAGCAGTGTGGCACAGACTAGAAAGGGAAATTTTATCTAGTTGGGAATAAAAAAGTCCTTTTCTGAAATACTCAGGAGAGTTTAAACCCATACAAGAGGACACAAAGAATGCTATGACCATGAACAAAGTCATGTTAATTACCAAGTTAACAACCTGCTCCTGCTGTGTTTCTTGGGCTAAAGAAATACTGAGAATTTCAGCCACAGAGTTACCGTGGGGCTTTCCTAGCGTTGTAGCTTTGTTTCCAATCTTAGGAGGCTATAAATAAATAGAAAACTCGGAGTCTTGTCTCTTATAAAGAAGAAGGAACTACTACTACTTTCCCTACTTTGAAATACATGGTTTTTTTCACAGTAGTTTTTAAAGACTTACAATGACTAAAACAAAGACAGGAGTGAGAAAAAAACAGACAGTGATGGCACATGCTACAGAAGCCAATGAGCACCTGAGGTGGGACTCGTCTCCTCCACGTGCAGTAGCACAGAGCTTTGGTAACACACCTACACCCATTCCACAGGCAAGGGACAGAGGCAAGACCCCTGCCCTAACACAGACTTCTAGAAAAGCAGATGAACTAGATGCCAAACTTCCAAATGGCTGAAGTTAAACAAGTGAAAACCCATCCTCCTGTTAAATCATCCATTAATTTCAGCATGGAATTGTATGTACACACACACACAAATATATGCAACTAGATAAATACAGACACTTTCTACAACTCTTGTTAAATTTAAGATGCTATAATCCTCCAATGCAAATAAAATCTGCACTGGGAAAGAAGGGTCTCTGCCTGCCATCCTGCTAAATGAGAAAAAGCATTAAGGCACACCTCTGTCTTCTCAGTAGCACTAGTTAATTGTGTGAAAGTGTTCCCATTAACTAAAACAAAAAAATACTTCTTACTGGTCTTTTTGTAGGCATACCTGTATTTATTCTACTTTCAGCCACAGTCAGCCCCTCTGGCACTCAGGAGTGCAGGTGGTGGAGCTGCCCCAGCTGCATTCCTGTGCTGGAGAGGGTCCCTATCTGAACCCCTCCCCAAACCATCCCATTTTCTTAGTCCCTTGGCATCTTCAAGTCCCTCTGTCACCACTTTGAGATCACAAAACTACACTGGATACCACCAAACAATTTTCTGCTGCAGACACTGTTCTGGGAAAGACCATGAAATGCATCAGTTGCCTGCTGCACTTTCATCCTTATCCCAAACATTTTTTACTAGCTAACTCTCAGAAAAGTAAGCACAAAACAACAACCCTCTTTTGATGAAAACGCTAGAAGCAAAAATGTCACAATGTTGGCAAATGAACCTCAAAAAAAAGAGAAGAAAATGGACTGGTTTGTGTTTCTTTAAGAAAGTAGGATGTATTTCAGAGGTAGTATATTTTTCCTAAATTATTAAAAATAAACTCTTGCAGCAACTTCTATTTTTCCACGGGATACTTACATAGTTTTGGGAATGACAGGAAAAAAAATAAACCTGTTAGTATAACATTATTAAGCAAAACATTTTCACTGATTTCTTTCTAAGTCCTTGTCAAGTGGAGGGGAAGGAACCAACAGGAGAGCATTTCTACTGGGTCTGCTACAGCTTGTTAGTCTGTCCAGGAGCAACACAAGGAAAGATGATGGGGACAAAGCCCTTTGCTTTCTTCTGGTGAGCAAATCTGCTTGTTTCCTTTTCCGTCTGACCTCTCAGAACCTGAGGGGAAACACATCTCAGGTGGAAGTGCCTGAGCATGGTCCCAGAGCAACAGAAAAGCCAGAGTGATCCAACTGCTGTGCAAACTCCTCACGTGGCAGATGCCAGGCACACCAGGGTGGGAATCGCCCCAACAGAGGAGTCAAAGCTACACGCTCTGGGCTGCAATAGATATGTCTTCCCTGGGAATTAGGTCCTACAGGAGGAGGGGAAACCCAACCAAAATGAAAACTGCCATTAACATAAACTGCAGAAGAAGAGGAGAAAGTACCATCTTTCCTAGCCTACCTCAGACATTAACCCTTTGGATTCTTCCTATCAATGTCCTTCCTTAGGGAAATATAACTCACAGGTTAAAGATACACTTTCAAATATAAAGCAGGCATAGTCATAAATACCTTGAGTGCTGTTTTTATCACTAGTATGTACAGAAAACATTCAGTTTTATTTCTTTTTCTTTTTCCGGCTGCCTTGTCCTACTTGTGATTTTTGACAGCTTCCATGCTTACAAATTAGTCACTTCCACATCTCATGGAGAAGGCTACATTAACACACCTGAATGTCTGAAACCTGTGATGATCTTCCTTTTGAACTTAGGCGTTAATAATAGACTTTTGTAAGTAGTCCAGTACTACGGTGATTCTAACTCCAGCTGGGTTAATTACACAATAATTAGGTACAAACATCGCAACACAAAACACAGCTACATCATTATTTGCAACAAATGTTAACTCTAAATAAGTGCAACCTGTCCCACAAACACTTGCTATAAACGACTTAAAAATAAAAGTAAAATTTGATGGGGTAAACACAGAAATAAAAAAAAAAATTCTCTGTGAGAATTTTTTTTGTTAAAAAAAAATTAAAATAAAAATCTCAGCACTCATTTAGAGTTCAGGATCTTGTGAAAGAAAGCTTTAAAAGGAGCAAACCTGATTTGCTGTGGCTGTTGCGGCGAAGGGAACACTTGTTGCAGGAGTTGTTGCTGCAGAGACAGTGGCGGCCGTAGCGTTGTGCATCATGGGTACTTTCAGGAGGGGAACCATGGAAGCAATGAACAGGAGGGTGCAGCATTATGGTAAGAGAAGTGGTATTTTTGGCATGGTGAATATCAAGAGCGGCAAGCCATCGTCATGGGTTAAACCGGCAGATGGCATGCAATCACAGTGCAAAGCGAGAAAGCGTGGCGGAGAAATAAAAAAAAAGGGAAAATAGCTTATTACAAGTACAATTAAAGGAAGGTTGTCAACACAATCGGCGATTCCCAGAAAAAAAGAGTAAGGACCACTGAAAACGCAAGTGTTATCTCTAAGAAGAAGATTACTTGTGCAAATGAGGCCTTTACCAAAATAGCCCGTTACCTGCGGATTGTTATATGTGTAATTTGTTTTCCCCCAGTACAGCTATAAAGCACTTCAAAATAAAATCCTACGAAAAAACCCCAGTGGTTTATACTGGGAAGAAAACTGTTAAATGTTTTTCTTAATTTTTAAATACAATTAAAAATGGATTATTTTCATGTATCTTCATTTTGAAGTAAGCCAGATACTCGCTGTCTTTCTTTATAATCCAATTTATGCGTTTTTTCCTACTAGCACTGCATAACTGTTCGACTTTATCAGAGTTAAATTACCATCTGCTTGAGGCAAAAATCAGGAGAGAGATGATAATAATTATCCTGATATATATACTACGTTGTTTGATCTAAAAAAGCAAGATCGATTTTGTGAAAGACACTGCTTTTGCTCATTTTAAGCATGAATTTTAATCAGCATCTTCATGGGGGAATTATTAATTTGATGTTTTAAAGGCTTGATATTTTAACTGTTTATATGAGTAGGCCCAAAACCCAAAAATAAAATCACTGGGATAGGGCAATAGAAGAAAGATTACTTTTCTGTCTCAGAGGCTGTTGCATTGGACTTCCACTTTGCATGCCCAAAATGTTAATTTCAAGCTGCAAATATATTTAAAGAAGGAGTGAGATTCAGATCATGAGTTTCAACAGACCTCTGTGGATCAAAGTAGGCATTTCTGGGAAACGCTGATAAAACTTTCTAACACACAGCAAAGGAGAAATAGGCACACCACTATGAAACTTTAAAACACTGATGAAATTTGCTGGCTTTTTCCAGTATTTTATGATTTTATAGTACTAGACAATATAAAATATAAAGAGAAATAAAACTTTGAAAACTGAAAAGCAGACTGGAATTCATGGTATTATGCTTTTGCAGTGTAGTTGTTATAGCAGGTGATATCATGTCTAAACTGCAGCTTTCATCTACAAATCTAAACACTCTGCAAAGTCAACCAGAAGGACAAGCGAACCTTTAATTCTAGTCAGTGGCTAAATCTCGCCTAGGATTTTTGAAACAAGTGAATATACATCATATACAGTATAAAAAAAGAGATCAATAAAGAAATTTGGAACCTACCAATACTGGTAGCGGGTGTCATGCACAAAACTGACCCTGCGTGTCATGCAATGATAGGTGAAAAAAGTGGATAAAGGGAAGAAACAGGTTAGCTGTTTAGAGTTAACATTCAAAGTGAGATTCAAGCATAACCACAGAGAAGTAAGTTAGTTAAATGAAACTGTAAGGTCATTCACAGTTTTGCTTTAACACAAAAAGGTGATTGTGTTCTTACTAAATTCCTGTATATACTGTGTGGGTTTTGGCATGTTTCTGTACATATTCAGGATACTTCATAAACTTTTTTACTTATTAATTTTATCCTTTCACTCAGTACTTTTGCAGCAACAGGTTTTTGTTTATAGAAACATCTTTGGTTAAAGATCACAGTATTTGGGACTTTCAGAACTCATTGCATAATTCAGACAGCTCAATGTTGCGCAGATCAACATTCACCAATTTTTTGACATGTGGCAGGAAAAGAAGTTAAAATGGAATTTAGACAATATTCCTCTGCAGGGGCTTTGCCAAATTTGTGTTTGATGTTAATGTACCCATTCGTAACACAAAGAAAACAGTACTTTGACAAGTCCCAAGCTAAACACCTCAAAGTGTGTAACATTCCAGCAGAAGGCTCCCAGCGCACCTCAGAGATGCTGTGGGATGACTGCTCACCTGCCACGCAGTTTTGTTTTGGTGCCTAGTCCACCTTTAACCTTTCTGGAAAGGCCAAATGAAAGAAAGAGATCAGCCTACTTCCAGTACAGTGCACACAGCAAGCTGGTGAAGGCAAGCAGAAAAGGAGACTAGTGCCAGGTACGTGCATATTTGACACAGAGTCGAATATGCTTCCTGTGTTCCTGCTGAATTACTACTGCAGCCCCTTATCGGACCGTCGCAGGACTTGCGTGACTATGAATGACCTTACCCAAGAACAGTCCCCAGAGAATACACAAAGTTCCTCCTCTAGAGGCTATAGAAACACTAACAAACAGCAATGGGAAGAGAGAAAAGATCTGCTGTTTTTAAGATCATTCATCAAACAATAAGGAGAAGGTGACAAAGCAATCAAACTGATGTGAAACAAACAAAGTGCAGAACTTCGGAGGTAAGCCATGCTAAGTCAAGCCCCACACTTTTTATTAGGGGAGCCAGTGGTTAAAAAAGCAGAGAAGTTATATAAAACAATTAAGTTTTATATATATTCCAGCAGCAAAACTTGTCTCAAAATTTAACACACACGCACACACACACAAGGAACACATTTGAAAATTATACCAGTTTAGAAAATATCACATAATCATTTAAAATCCAACAGATAATGTCATGCGCTGCTCCTTAGACGTGGGTTGCATGACAGTCCTTACACCCACCAAATCCAACCTTCCCAGGAAATGTGGGAATATCATATGTAGCATCTTTAATGGAAAGCTCATGACACCCATTCTTACAGAGGGTGTTCCCCTTTCCTAAACTTCTCCCATACCCCACTCCTCTCTTTAATGTCCTTTCTTGGCACTGATGGTGTTTGAAAAGAGCAGGAGGTTCATCACTTTGAGAAAGGTTTTCTACTCTGGGGCATGGGCTCCATCTGCTATTTTATACCTCTGTTTCTTCTTTTTTTTTTCATGCACTTGTTTTGGGGCTTGCCAACAACCTGGCCCTTAAGGTTTGGTTCCAAGATCCACCCTTCCTACCACCAGAAATTTGTCAGATAAAACTACAATTACAACAATTAGTTGGAAAGAGGGATGGACAATAAAAACTACAAAAAGTGAGCTACTTAAGAAAGCATGAACATTCCAAAAGTCTGGAAAATATCCAAATGCTTTTTCACTGAAAAAGGTTTAAACTACCGTATTTTCCATAGTTAATTTGAAGTCCTTGTCAATTGCAAATAAGAACAATAAGCCCTGAAAGGGAGTGCTTGAGAAGGAAAAATACCTATCATGCTACAAATTCTCATCGTTTTAATGTAAAATAAATTTATGGAAATTTCTGTATGTTCTGTAAGCACAGGGCACTCTTCCATTCATGTCCAAATAGGCGGTCTCACCATTTATTTATTTTTTTCCAAACACTCCCATAAATGTCAGTGTGTTTTCTGCCACAGATATTCTGGTGCACCAATGTGCTAAAAATAAGGCTATGCTATTACTTACTATTACAAATACGGGGGCAGGCTCCAAGGTTGTTACTCAGGCCTTATAGAAAAATTCCATGAAGTCAAAGCCATCTGTGTTTGTTTTTTATCTTTAAAAACATATGGGAATGCTGATAGATTGGGAAATCATCATGTGTTGCCTTTCATTCCTTGTTTAACCGACATTATTTCTATAAACTAAAATAACATTGCTGAAATGTCAAGCACATTTGCAAACACGTAGTTTTAAACGATTCTGAAGTTCACACTCGACAACACCGTGACACTAAAATACGTAATTTGTTAATTATGAATGAAATCACAGAATTCCTTAGGCAGGATATTCTCCTTTGGGAAGTTTGGAGTGGGGGTGACTGACACGATTTAGAGGGTTGTGTTGTTACTATTTACATGAGCACCCAGCACATCCCTTCTCTCGCAGTGTTAAAGAGAAGCCCTGCTACCAGCCAGGGTGCAGGTCACGCCATCTCTGAAAGCTCTGATTTTCACAGAGCTCCGAGCACTGAAATGTAAATTACATTCACTCATCTTCAGATCATCCCTATGAAGAATTATAACCCCAGCTATGAGCCACAAATGCTAGGAAGCGTTCTGGTGGTGCTCCAAAACCACGAAAATGCATCTGAAGCCTGAAAGCCCTTTAGTGCAGCTGTGGGGAGCGATGTGTTTTGCCAGTGCTTCCACGCAGGTATTGACTGGAATTTATGGCTGGCGTTCCCCTTCTCAGGGCGCTCGTGTGCGGCTGGGGAAATCCCCATGGCTGCAAGACAGCAGCCAAGGGAGCAGGAGGACTCTGTGGCATCTCTGAAGAGTGATGCTTTTCCCAGCATTTTTGTTAGTGGAAACAGATACGAGTCAAAATCCAGCCAATTTAAGGTAGGCAAAAAGGGGCAGACTCTGGAGAACGATGAGCAAGGCTATAAATGTGCGAAAAAGCAGCTTAACGGCATGTTGAAATTTCTGCTTGAATTCTTGTCCTCTGCAAGAGGAGTTAAAATAACGTGTAATCATCTGTGCAGACTTCACCTCAAGTGGGGCAGGGAGCATAATAAAACCTTCTGTTAAGTGCAACTGCCTGACACGGAGGCTACCTCAGGGACACGAAACTGGTTCAGTGTGGATGCAACATACCTGTTGGGATAAACGCTGCATGTTGCTGCAACTGAGCATTGGCAAGAGCCTGTTGATAGTGCAAGACACTGGGATTGAAAACGGCACTGGCACCATTGCTTTTTTCAAGTGCTTGTCTCTTTGGTAAAGGGTGAAGAACACCAGGAGGAAAGGCCTGTAAATAAGAAAGTTAGTTAAAATGGTACCATTTTTAAGACCTTGTCTGTAACATATACATAAATACAAAAACTTAGTATTTTTAAAAGCAGCTAAAGATGCCTTGCCATGCATATTAACTCAAAGCACAGCAATGTAAAATGAGTGAAATTTTGTTATTGGTAGCAAAAGCATGGTACTATTAACCTAGAACTGTAGCAGCACAACTACTGAAAAGAAACGTTTGCTTTAAAGCAACGAAAATGGCATTGCCTTTAAGTAGGTTTTCAAATATTACAGGGAGAAAAAACCACTTGTGTTTCATTGCCAAGTATTTTCTTTTATTTTTAAATTTAAATAAAGTTTCCTATTATTATACAGATTAATGGATTACGTTACGCGTTTTCAATTACAAAAGCAGTTTTATCTCAATTCGACTTTTCATGAGAGATTTAAAAAAGATGAAACTGTGTTAGGAACCAAACTAAATCGTCTGCAGTCTATTACGTATGAAAATGAGATGGATAAATAGAGCTTCTGGTAAATTAACGAGTATGTGAAATCATTTCCGGTTGATGTTTGAAAAGTAAAGCGATACAAATTTCATTAGTTGCTTCTCTGAAGGAAAAAAAAAAATTATAATAAAATAAACCAAAAAAAAACCCAAAAAAAAGCTACATGCAAAGCAAAAGGTGAAAGGTCAAAGTACCAGGTCTACAGTTGCTTCGAGAGGTCGCTTCATTGCTTTGGCAGTCGACTGAGTCTTTTAATAACAGGCAGCGAGCACATGATGGCAGTGGGCCAATGGGAGTCAAGCGAATTAACATACAGGTAAACAGCAAGCAGAGGTGCGTCATGGGAACGGCATTGCATTTGTGGATAGGTGAGAAGGAAAAAAATATTCTGAATGCAATATACAACATACAAAACACTAGGCATGCACAACAACAAAAATGTCTTCTAAAGAAATGAATATTACATTTTGAATTAGTACCGAAGCAAAAATGCATCTACTATACCTTAGTTAAAAGCATATAAGAGAGTAAAATATAGATGTTTGAAATTCAGGAAAGTTGAGTAAAACAGCAGCTTGCAGACACTATTAAGCATCATATAAACACTTCACAGAGATGCAGAAAGTTTTAAGGATACACCTATCGGAATTTCTGATAAGTTAGTTCAGTCACATTTTAAAGTGGGAAAATTGATTTGGGAGGCTACATTTTCAAATACAAAGCACTAGTGCAAGTTGTAATACATTATAAATGCTATTAATATCAGTGCTTACAAGGTGAGTGTCTTTTAATTTAGAGAAGTGAATCATTCAATGGATTTGAGGGTCAAAAGGAGAGACATTCTCCTTTGCCAACACAAAACAGAGTACATAGTACATCTAGTTACACTAACTTATCATTAATTCCTTTTCTCCTACAGCTGGGTCATTTTTGTAGATTTTTTTCCTTGTAACTTACCACATTACATTGAGAGGGGAAAAAAGTCTTTCAGAATTGAGAACATACTTTCTAAATTTTGCTATAACCTTCAGTACTAGCTTCAGGAGCAGGAAGTAAAATTGGGCTCCCAGTTCACAAGCCAACATTAATATATGAGTTACGATACTAGTCCAGCATTATTAATTTTTCAAAAGAAAGTATTTAGGCATAGTACATAGGCATATACATTTATGTATACTTTCATAATAAATTCAAACTTATGGCTGATAGGACAGCATTCTGTAAAAAAGTTTCTCGTATAAAATATTACTTTCCGGTTTTATAGTGTTAATAATTCTTACAAACCTTTAGAAAGGAAAGAAAAATTTACTTAGAAATCAAAATTTTTACTTTTGTTTTTTAAACAGAGGCTGATATTTAGCTCTTTTTAGAATATGCAGATTATGTCTACCTTGAAATCAGTATGTGGAAATCGGGAACAAAAGTTGAGCAGGGGGAGGAGGACAAGGCACAAAATGCCTGCGAACAGCTTGTGGTCATAAATTTATCAGGTGCCAACAGGGTATTCTGCAGGACAGACCTCATTTTGCTTATTCCTTGTTCCTGTCTCTGTTGGATGAGTCTTCTCAACACGCTCGTCATCTCTTCTTTAGCACTTTTCTGGATTACATACCCTGATCTACAGGATCTGCTCATCTCTCTGGACTCAAGACCCAAACACAACAAGAAACACCTGGTCTGAAGTGGGGATCTGGACAGACTTCTGTCTAAGCAGGGCACTGAGCAGCCCAGGTGTGGTACCCTCCACAGGTACCCCTGTAGAGGACATCATTCCACTGCCTGGGGCGCAGCCTCAGAGCCACTCTGCCTCCACCACAGATGGAAGTCTACACAGAAGTGTAGAAATACACCTGTATTCAGCATTATGTGATGATGAAGCCCACAAGTTCAAATCAACATTGCTAAGAGTAAAGTGTTTCAGTTAATTACCGTTACTATCCAAATACAGATCTTATCTAATCTCACTTGTTAACTTATTATCTCTCTGTTTATTATTGCCTTTCTCCAATTTTTCTCCATGCTCTTCTTAATGTCACCTCCCTACTTTGAAGCTTTCTTCTGGCTTTCCCCTCATCTTCCCCAGCAAGTTCAGTCTCACAGTCTTCCCAACCCCAAGGCTTGATCTGTTCCTAAATCTACTCATCAACCTTGCTTCCATGTAGTCTCCCACTCTTTTCAGGCTATCAAACTGGTCATCTTGCTCTCCTACATTCATATTTTCTTTTATTTCATCCTGATAGTGAAACCTCCTTTGCCTCTTTCTGTTCCATCAGATTATCTCCTTCTCACCATTTGATCTACATAACTAACAGCCAAAGAATCAATAGCTACAGGCTTGAGAGGAAGAGGATACGAAAAGGAAATAAAGATTATATTAAAAATGGTCAAACATCCAAGGCATAGTATTTGCCTGCCATACGGCACATTGGTATGCTATAATGTATCCTGGAATACAAACAAGATCCACACAGCAGTGGCCTCCACGGATGTGCAAGGAGCTCCTGACTAAACTCAAATGAAAGAAGGAAAGCACACAAAAGGTGGGAGCAGGGACAGATGGCTCAGGAGGAACAGGGACACAGCCTGAACATGCACGGATATGTTAGGAGAGTCAAAGATCACCTGGAGTTGAATCTGGCAAGGGATGTGAAAGACAACCAGAAGGGCTTCTCAGCAACAAAAGGAAAACCAGAGAAAATGTGTTTCCACTGCTGAATGGGGCAGGCAACCTGGTGACACAGGACATGGAGAAGGCTGAGGTTTTGAAAATCCTTTCCACCTCAGTCTTTACTGGCAAGACTGGCCTTCAGGCCAGTGAGAGACCAGTGGGGAAAGTTTGAAGTGAAAAAGATTTTCCGTTGGAGGAGGATGATCAGGCTAGGGAACATTTAAACAAGCTGTATGTACACAAACCCATAGGAAGTAACAGAACGCACCCTGGGTTCTGAGGGAGTTGGCCAATGTCACTGCAAGGTTACTCTTAATTATCTTTGAAAAATCCCTCTGATGGGGGGAAATGCCTGAAGACTGCAAGAAAGTAAATGACACTCCTATCTTCAAAAAGGTCAGGAAGGAAGGTCTGAGGACTGACAGGTTGGTCAGCCTCACCTCAGTCCCTGGGAAAGCAATTGAGCAAATCCTCCTGAAAACCATCTGCAAACACATGAAAGCCAAGACAATGATGGGAAGTAGTCAGCATAGATTTATGACAGGGAAATGAAATTGTGCTTAACCAGCCTGACATCCTTCTATGATGAGACTGGCAGGGTGGTGAAGGGAGAGCAATGGATGTTGTTTCTCTTGACTTCAGAAAGGATTTCAACACCATTTCATCCTCAGACAAATTTATTTGTTATGGGCTAAATGGGAAACAGTGAGGTGGACTGACAATAGTCTCATGTACCAGGCTCAAAGTGTTGTGATCAGCAACACAGAGCCCAGTCGGAGGCCAGTCATCAGTGGTGTAAAAGGTGGAGGAGTGGCTGAGACACAAGATAGATGTGCCACTGCTCAGAGGGCCTAGAAAGTCTTGAGAAATGGGCACAGAGAAACCTCACTAAATTCAACAAAGAGAAATATCAAGACCTGCACCTGGGGAGGAACAACATGAACAGTACACGCTGGGGGCCACAAAGGCTTGGCAGAAAAGACCCTCAAGATCCTGGTGGACACCAAGCCAGCAATGCGCCCTCATAAGCAAAGGCAGCTGACGGAATGCTGGGCTGCACTGGGAGGAGCATCACCAACAGGTGGAGGGAGGTGGTTCTTCCCCTCTACTCAGCCCTGGTGAGGCCACATATGGAGCACTGTGTCCAGGTCTGGGCACCCCAGTACAAGAAAGATACAGGCGTACTAGAAAACACCTAAAGGACCTGAAAGATGATCAAGGGACTGAGTTCAGCCTGGAGAAGATACAGGAGAATCTCATCAGTGTATGCAAATACCTGATTTCAGGGTAAACATAGAGCCAGTCATGCCCAGGGACAGGAGAAGAGGTAATGGGAACAAATTTAAATAAAAGAAATTCCATTTAAATGTAACATAATTTAAATTAATGTAAGATTTAAAAAAAAAAAGAAAAGAAAAGCATTTATTTTTATTGGAAGTATGGAACAGGTTGTCAAGTTATGGAGTTTCTATCCTTAGAGGCTTTAGTAAGCCAAACAGGCACATCCTGGGCAATCTCCTCTAGTTCACCCTGATGAAGCAGGGGAAATAGGCTGGAATATTTTGTACATATTTCTCTGCAAAACGTTACCCTGAATTACAGGTCCCTGTTGCCTTCTCCTGTGACATTAGACTGCTAACATTTCAATTCTGTGTTTCCAAAGATGCTTCATCTTGCTTTGAGGCTAATGCAACTCTAATTAAGCCTTATTTAAAACCACAGGATATATATCTGCAACCATTACTGAAATGCAAAAAAAATTAATCCCCTCATCTCTCTCCTTTTTTATTTCGTATAGTGCCTAGAAATATTACATTCTCTAAATGAACAATAAATATTGCACAACAGAAGCTAATCAGAATAAAAACCCAATCTTCTCTGCTTTAATTTCCAGATGGTATTCAATTTCTGCAAGCACAGGAAACTTTAACTAAAAATTATCCAATTTGAAACAAAGGCTGGGGATACTATTAGAGAAAGAGTATTAAAACTTAAGAAATATTCTTGTGTTTGGTGGTTTACTTTCTTGCATAACTTACCCTTTATCCCTCAAAAAAGTCTGGTCTTTTCTAATTTGTTAAATACAATAGCTTGGGGTGGTTATGTACTGTACTGTATTGTGTTTCTGGTAGGCTTTTTAACCAGAGAATAACTGTATTGTCTATAACTATTGTATGCACTGCCCACAAGTCCACAAACCACATCTGCTTAATTATTCGTCCACTGCCAGCAAAGAGGACAATGATTCTTTGATTTGCTGCCAGCAGTTATATCTCTCAAGTCAGATCCTCCATGTTTGATTTATTTAACTTTATCAATACCACTGTAAATTTATCAACTTCCATGGTAGCAACTGTAAGAAAGATCCAATCCTGGTGAAGGGGTGGGCTGTCTTGTCTGAACAGTTTTAAGTAAGAGGTTAAAATATCTGAAAATAAAAGCCCCCAGTCTCTTTTCTTCTGACTGTAGCCATGTTTCTTTCCTAATGATTCCCATTGTAGTTTACTACTTTTAAACCCCATGATTCAAGTAACTGGCCCGTAATAGTAGGAGAGGCAAGAAGTCTCTAGGCCTGAAATGCATCTAAGCAAAGTTCAAAAAGATACAGGCAACACTTTTTAGTCATTGGGGATAGTTGTAGATCTCCAGAGGGCAGTTCTTTCTCATCCTCAGACAAGCACTAATGGTAGATCAGATGAGTGTCCTGGTTTTTCTACACTACCAACACAGTGAGACCAAGGTGGCTGTCTGTCTGTCTCATTTCTAAGGAATGAATCTCAATGCAGGTTTCTGTTCTACTACTGATCTCTGAAGCAAACGCTCTCTCTGCTTTTCTTCCAAATTTCCACATGCATATCTGCCATCAAAGAGCTAAAACAGCATATGTGTCCCTGTTTTCCTGGGAACACTGAAGCTTATCAGTTTTGTTTCTGTTTGGAAATACTATGGGCAAATTTACATATAATCAAGGCAGAGAACAGAAGTGGTATAGAGTGTCATTTGCTTCACTGTCTTGAATAGGAATACAGCATTAAAATAAGGGCATAAAGAAAAGAAAGTGCTTCCTCCCATCAAGCAATAGTAATAATTTCATAAAATCTTATCTTTCACCAAAATTAAAAAAAAAAAAAAAAAGAGGCAAAAGAGAAAAGAAAGTTTAAGCAAACAGCATTAAATTGAAGCAAAATAGGCATCAAAAAAAAGGCAGCCATACATGCCAGCACTTACCATCACAGTCGCAGCTGCCGCAGCTGCCTGGGCTGCCACTGCAGCCTGGTTGGCTTGGTGTTGCGCCGCTTTGATTTTGGCCTGCAAATGTGCAGGAGGGTGAAAATACTTGCATTTCTCCCTCATGCAACGACCTTTTATGTAATCCATACACACGGTTACGGTGTTGTCGTTTGTGTCAATCATTGTGCTGTCTGCCGGATGCGCAAAGCGGCAATCAGTCTCTCCACGCGCACAGTTCCCCCGCTGGAACTCCCTGCACACCTACGTGCAAAACAACACACGTTGCAGGGGCAGAGCTCGGTGCAACGGGAAAGGGCACGGAGAGTCCCACGCTCCCAAGAGACAGACCTGCCCCCTTCCCCAGTTAGTTCAAGTTTTACAACAAATTCAGTTTGATAAACCCTTCGTCTCTTGGTGGGTGAGGGGAGTGGACCTATTTTACCCTTATGTTCTTGGCTCCTCAGGTAGCTCTCTGGTAGTGTGGCTAAATGAACTTTACATGCAACAGAAGCATTGCCATATGCCTTTCCTTTTTCCTCTTTAGAAAGCAGCTGGGAAGGATACTTACTTACTCAGTAACTGCTCCTGCAAAACTAGCTGGGAATCACAAAATATTTTGTCTCTTTCTGACTACACTTTGTATTCTTGCAGGTTGACTGGTAGGGAAGGAGTTCCTCTTGCTGAAACCCAGGGAAAATACACATCAGATGCACTGTATTTTTTATGGAGTCTACAAACAAAATTGAGAGCCTACTTAAAAACAATTTTCAAAAATGGGAAGAATGAACACACTGATTTTCCTAAGAAGAAACGTGCTCTAGACACTACTGCTTAGGCTTTTGGGAAAGGACATTCATTTCTGCAAGAGCCATTTGGCCTCTCTGTGTACTTGGATCACAGATTCCACTGAGTCCAGCCACGCAGTGATCCAGCAACAGCTGGGAGACTCTGCACATAACTGGGGGCTTGTCCCTTCAGCCTGCTGCAGGGTTGGTAATATTCTACATCTCCATTGCCAGCTCAGGGCTGAAGGGCTACACCATTCCCCTCATATCGATCCATAAAGCTATAAAATTCCCTTATTATCAGTGCAGAAAAACCAAGACAATTAATACTGAAATAAAAAACATGCTTGTTAGATATTTCATCAAGGCATACCTTTACAGGCATGTATACCTGAGACAATGAACTTTACAAAAGATGAAAATTCATGTTGATGTCTGTGTATTAAATATAAGCAAACACACTGCCTTAAAAATAACAGTATTTAATGACCACTGGGTGCAAGTGCAGAAATCCTGCCTGGTTACAAGTTTTTAATCTGTAGCAACTAGATTTAAGCTTCATTTCTAAAACAACAGTTACACCCTCCAGGATCTTTCACGTAGCCTAACAGAGGATGTATTTCTAGTCACAGTGGTGTCTACAGTACCTCCAGTTTATCAGTCCTGAGGAGTTTCTGGGTAGCAGTTGAACTGGGGACTGAAACCGGTGGACTTCCAGGAACAATGACGGGCGGCGTGGGTAGGATCTCAGTCGGGACTAAGCCAACTCCTGGTGTTACAGGCGTTAGGTAAGGAGCAAAGCTAATAGCCGTGTTCGTTCCTATTGTGGGACCCACTGGAAATGTGGGCTGAAAAAGGAAAACACAGACCAAGATGAAAAAAAGAGCCCCTGAATCAATACCTTACTAGTTGTCTTTTGCTTGTTCTTTCTGGCACCGATTAATTTCCTTAATGAAAAAATTTCAAACAGCTGGCAAAACACACAGCATCCTCTCTTCTTTTAATCACGTAACACGTTCCAGCAGCACACGAAGAACCACGTTTGTAACTCTGTTCTTGGAAAAGAGTCTGGTGATGCAAAGGAAGTCATACTTTGAACCAGAATCTCTGTGGAGGTCCAGCGTACATTGCAGGCTTATTTACACATCTAAATGTAGAAATAACATAGACTTTATTGCTTTTTCTCAATACCTGTTTTCCTTGGGAAAACAGGCTATTTTTCAAAGTATTCAGATTTCATAGGTGAAGCATTATTAACTATATTAAAGCCATATTTCTAAGAAGAGTACATATAATGAGCTCTTTGGCATGTAACTTCCAGTATGTTTGCATACTGTATTTTGCCACCTCCTGCAATTATATGTTACTGTGTCTCATACACTGAAAAAACTCACCTTTGCAAACGTTTGTGTGCTCAGCTGTCACCAGTGGCAAGCAGAATAAAAGCTGTCACCAGTGGCAAGCAGAATAAATATTATAATCTCAGCTGGACACAATATTTAGAAAGGGATTATTCAGGCTTAGATTAGTTCATCATATGAAAAACTTTGACTGGAGGGAATGATACGAGTCTAAAAATCTTGTTTTGTTCCTTCCTACAGTGAGTCAGTGAAGTCATGACCAGAAGAAAGAGCACTTGTGTGATGTTAAAACAGCCACGATAAGGCAGAATAGTGGGTTTGTCACCAGCAGCTCCACAGGGGGTGGAGGCAGAACATCACCATGGTCAGACCATGCTCAGATCTGGAAAGTGCTTTAGTTCTGCAGAGCTGATGTTTACCCCAGAGAGTGAAGCTATAATTATAAATGAGGAAAAACTGAGCAGAAAAACAGGACACATCTCACATTAGCTTTGTCAGAAATTAAGCTCCCAAATAAGCCAGCAGCTAGAAACACAACAGCACAACACTAAGACTTCAAAACACTTTAACAAAGGAGAAGTGTCTTTCTCATTAAGGTGGCCTGCCTGACATAAAGTACGTAGAAAATATGCAAGAGAAAACACAGGAGCTAGAAGGTGGTTTTTTCTTTTTTGTTTGGGTTTGGTTTTCTTTGGATTTTTTTTTGTCTTTGGAACCAATTACTAAATTATAAATGGATGTGACTTAGTACCAATAAGATGCTCTTAGCATGCAGATTAACCAGGATAACCAACTATATGGAAATGGCATCTACCAGCCCTTAAAAGTGTATTATGCTGTGTTTTAATCAGTGATCAGATCTGCTCGATATCAAACAACCCAGTTTATATGTCAAACATGAGCTAAATTCTGAAGAGCATAATAATGAACATTTATATGAAACAATGGCTTGAGTATGTTGAGGACAGTATGTGTTATGTGAAATATAAATAACGGCTTTGTATCAGATATAATTTTAAGAATAAATCCACATGTGAAATGACTTCTATGAAATTTTCTTTCACTTTTTATCCATTTGGTCAAGGCTGAGTCATCTTAATCTGGCAATTTATGTGAGACAGAGAAATAAAACCTGGCATTTTTATCACAGCAATCAGTACAGAAGACATTACGTCAATGAAATTGTAAAGTTCAAATGATGAAATGGGTGAGAAGAAAAAAGTTTAATTTTGCCACTTCAATTTTTCTCATAGTATTAAGCGGTGGAATCTATTACTTCATCAAAACTTTTTCTGGTGGAAACTCAAGCAGTAAAACCCCAGGAAATATCAAGACAATTTAGGTCAACATCACCAGATACAATTTGACGAACATGTACCAGAAATTCAGGGAGTCCTGACACTCAATTCCCAATCCCACCTGACAGCAGATGTTTCAAGTATAAAAAAGGCATTATTGAAAAAGGCATCTGGGGTCAGCTTCCTGTGACCAAATGCAGATGTCTTCTTCTGAGATGCCTACACTTGACTTCAGCTGTAGCCCATGGAAAGACAAAGGCACTTAGAAAACCAAATTATCTAATCCGAATGCAGATGTCTGAAACAAACCAAGCAAATAGTAATTAGGAGTGCCAATATCTTTTGATAAACTATAAATGGACCTTGGAAACTCACTGGCAAAGTTGATGCCAACACTCCAGATGCCTCAAGTTAGAGAAAAAAATCCCACTCCAGTGGGATGCCTTACACTAGGAATTTAGATTGAAAAAACATCATTAGCAGCCACATGTGAAAAGTTTAATTCAGTTTACTTGCCAAATCATGCTTTGGAAGTTTGCTACACTGAGGAGCCCAAGTGCAAGGGCTGCCCAGAGCAACTGACCACTTTAGTACATATCCAAAGATGCTGCTCATGCATGCCAGACTCTAGTTCTATGTCACCTCCTGGATATGAAGTGTCTCAGGCACCGTACAAATCATGTTGAGAAAAAACACTGAGTTTGTGAAGTGCATGTACCACCAATTCTCTGTCTCATCCTTGGACACTTCAGACCTCAATAGAGCAGGAAAATGCTACCCATTAGCCTTTGTTCCTGGTATTGGGTTTAAATAATATTTAAAGCCATTCAAACCCATAGACTCCTGAGAAACTTTGCGTTCCTACTCAAGTAACTTACTAGCAAATTATTGTTATTATACAAATTTTCACCTCCAGAAGGATTCTGGTAAAAATCTTGCAAACATGACATGAAATGCATGAAGGGGGGAAAAAAAGAGGAAAAAATTGCAAATTATTTTGGGAGAAAAGAAAAATAAATAAAATCTACAGCAACATTCCATTACATCTTCAAATGCAAATATAAATGAGCCTATCTCTAGCATCTTGACCATTCCTTAAGTAAACAGACTGGGACTATTTTTATTGATACTATTTAGAGAACTTTTGCAGGTCAATATAGTCTTCAACTTTACTTACCATCAGAGAAATATACTTACCACTGGCTGTAGTGGTGTCCCTGGAAACATGAACTGCATTTGCTGGGCGAGCATTGCTGCTGCAGTTTTTTGTTGGATTAAGTTGTTCCTGCCATTGATTTCCAGTTGAGTTTTTAAATGTGTTGGTGGATGAAGGTACTTGCAGTTCTCCCTTGTACAGCGACCCTGGAACAAGAAGTCACACTAATCGGTCGGCTGCTTTTGATGATAGTTTAATGCCTTCGAGCAAAATATTACACCATGGACTAAGCAAGAACTAATGAAACACAGGGTGTTTCCTGGGAACTTTGCAGAGGGCTGGGAGGAGCTGGCGGCCTTGAGCTCTGCCTCAGCCCACCATCTCTGATTGATCATTAAAGCTATTAGCCATGGAAAAAAAAAGAGAAAGGCTTTGAATCAGCATTTTCATTGTTAAGTACAAATCACTGCCATACAACTAATAATTTCAGAACTATCCAGACTGCCTGAACTGCCTTTGATGACATCTTGGCTAGAGTATCTGGTGTTACCATAACCTAAATGTTTTTTTATAAATGACATTACAGTATGAATAACAAATTGAAACCTTCTTCAATTGAAATGCAGCTTTTAAGTACATCATATTAAAAATAATTGTGTGATCGTGGCAGTGAGGATCTAAAGTTGCCACTCTCTGCTTGTGTTCTCTCATACATTCACCCTTATTCCAGTTCACTGCCTTCCAGCCTCCTGTTTTTATTACATCAGCACAACTTTGAACTATTTCCATTCAAGTATAAAAGAACAGAAGTAAAGGTGGTACTTTTACAGCCTAAATTTAGAAGCAGTGCATGGATCTAAATCTGAAGGTACACAGCAAAAGAAGAGCTCCTGATCAACATGAAAGGAGTTTTTAGACAGTTATGAGATAATAAGAGACAATAAAAATATAGGTGGGCTGTCATCTCTGAGGTGGCTTGGGTTAGAGGAGATGGATCTACAAGCTGACCACAAACATAGGTAGAGCGGTGTAAGATGCACTGCTATATTTTCTTCCAGAAAGGGAAATTGTAGGGTGCACCAGGAGGTTGTGCAGCTGCAGGGCAGGACCTGCTGAGATCAGAAGCTCCTTGATGACACGGCTCACAAACAATCACAGAATTTTAGGAGCTGTGACTAGAGGGCCTAAAGCATTAGTCAAACCGCATTTGATACACTCAACTTGTATAGGTTAAGTTTCCAAATGGAGATGTTTTTAAGAAGTGCTTCTTAAACTTTCCATTCACTGGTATTAGGGCTTTACTATTGGTAGATAAGCAGGAATATCCTCCTATAGCCAAGAAAGCATCCAGATCCCTATGCAGGAATATCACACAGCACAGACATAAACCAACTCTGTGTATGCATGCACACACACACACACAC
>QWTY01046948.1:0-24892 GCA_008033365.1 Pseudorectes ferrugineus | reverse complement strand
CCATCTTGGGTGTAGCCTTTGGCCTGCCCAGGGTGTACCTCTGAAGGCCTTTCAAATAAATATCCACCTTTATTCCCTTACTCCTGTCTAGTCTCTGTTTCTAGGTTGGCCTCTTTAGGCATCAATAAGGTGACAGAGCTGTTCACCTGCAGGAGTGAAAGGAGAGGACACCGTGTAGGAGGGGCAGTGCCTGAGAATGGCGTGCACGTGTTTGGGAGGGTCAGGAAGGGGCAGCTGCATTCTGGTGGTGGGACAATGTTTTCTGGGAGAGTAGAAGTAGGAGTTAAAAAAATCCCCACTTCTCAGGAAGAGAATGGAGGAGTTTGGAACAGAAAAAAGAGCAAGGGAGAAAGGGGATAAGAATTAAAATTTAAAAGGTAGGGCTGGGTAATATCCAGGTTTTTTATCAAAGTGAATGCTAAAATGAAACTAAAGTAAGGAAAGCAGTTGATTTTTCACAGGCAATTTATAAGTTTTGAGTAATGAGTATATACTTACATTGCATGTGCACGTACTCACCTACGTAACCCCAGGGTTGGGGAAACTGAGGTGAACTCTGTTTAAAGCCTGTGATCAGGTTAAAGTATATTTTCCCCAGACATTCATGCAATTTTGTGTAATTCTAGACTTCCTAAGCACACATGTATGGCAGACAGATGAGGATGTGTTGGATAGATCACAGCTTTAGCCGACTGAGCAAATTTATCTCTTACCTCTATTAGTGAGAAGCATATCTGTCTCTCAAAGAGGTGATTTCTCCCATCAGTTTTCTGCAAGAAACCTTGTTTGATTCTTGCTACCAATGTGTCCAGATTATCATTTGTTATTGTTGAGCACCGTCTTGGTTTTTTCAGTTAAAGCTATCCCAGTTGTGTGAGTTGAGCACTTCTAAAATGTAATTATTGGACCCTATTTATTAATCCTACTATAGGAAACCAAACATGTGACTCACCATTTAGAGTCATCCACAGCCAGGGCTAAAGACCCAAGGAGGCATTGACCTGCCCAGGTGTTTCCTTGTTTCTTAACCTCACCAGCAGTGATGAGCTGTACTCACCCTTCAAGGTCTCCTGACTTTACCTCACAGCCAAATGTGAAAGAAACAGGTAAATGCAGGGTGCAGTTTCATTCTAGATTATTAAAATGTTAAAGATTGTTGGCATATTTTGATTAAGGGAACATGTACTGGCTAAAATGTTGTGATGGGGAGGGGTTGTTAAGGTCTGCAAATGTGAGGAGACGTTAAGTGCTTACATGGAAGTTGTAGTAAGAGAGTGAAAGGAAAAGGTAGGGAACCCTCAACAACACAAAGGATTTAGAATGTTTGTATTTTCCCAGTTTCAGAAGAAAGGTAGCTGTTCTTGCCTATTGTTTGGCTTTTTGTTTTGATGATTTTAAGACAATTTTTGATAAACAGGGTCTCTGACCTACTTTTAAATTTTAATTTAGAAAAATGCTTACAGGATTTATGGTATTCTTGGGAGAGATGTTTAGTTTAAGATCATCATGAGTTGGTTAACAGGGGGAAAGGACAGAGAAATAAACATAATATAAACTATTTGAATCATCAGTTAATGTCAATTTTTAAAAAACATTTTCCTGATAAGTGAATTTTTACAGTTTTTTCTAGATGAAGTTCAAGTGATTTCATCTGCTGGCTTGACTGTCCTAACCTTCAGAGACTCCTCATAAGTCGAAACAAACAATATGTTCCAGTGCAATTTAAACTTTCCTATTTTTTTCTTTAGGAAAGCAGAACTGCTGTATGATGAAGAGAAGGAAATAGTTTTATTAGTGTCTCATGAGAAGAATAACTTGAAAAAAAGAAATTTAAACTTTATGTCCTGTACTTTCAGTAGTACTTTGTGATTATGTTGTGCTGCCTGTCTGAGAACCAGCACTGGAGATATAGAAGGTGAGGAAAGGGAGGCAGGAGAATTTGCAAGGCCCTATGGAATCTCTTTTTGTGGCTATTTAATAATGCACCATGGGAATGCACTGTAGTATACATTATATACAATATATTGACCTGATTTGTCCCTACTGACCAGAGGTGGGGACAGTGCAGGTGTTAGTGAAGAGTGGAATTTCAATGCAAGTTACCTCTTTAAATTCTACATTTAGCTAAGCAATGTATGTTGGATAATTCCATGGAGAATTTGTTATTTCAGGGCTTTTGTGTGAAGTGAGACTGGGGCTTTGGGTTTGGTGTTTGAAAGTGTTGTGCCAACAGTTTATGTGTACTGGGAGATTATTTGTGGTAGGGAGATTTTTTTTGGTAGAAAATGCAATGTAATTTTGTTCCCATAAGGCATGAACTGCATTAAATATATTTTGGAGATGATGCCACTTCACTCTTCAGTGTTGACTTATTACCACCATTACTAATAGTAGGTAGATGATATTTAAAATGAAATATGATGCTTCCTAATGTTCCAGCAAATAGCAGGAGATAAATTAGAAGCTAAATTAGCATATTGACTGGTTGGGTGAAATATGCATAACAATCAACTCTAGCAATAAATAACTTGAAACAAAATATTTTTCAAGGCATTTTGGAGGTCCTTGTCTATTTTAGAGCAATCGTACATGGATACAGTTTACTATGCATTGGCTTTATTAATTTGCTCTCCAAGACATAGGTTTACAATTGTGTCAGATTCCTTGCTGCAGTAAGCATCAAATAAACAACAGTTGTTAAAAGAGAAACTAAAACGTGATAATGCCAGTTTTCTTTTGTGCTTTTCGTGGAAAATATATTAGTCAATAAAGCAAAATCAGAGTTCTCTGTAGAGGTAGCTTGGCTGTTGGTTTCTTTGTACTTAAGCAGGCTCATTTTGTTCATCTTGCATCTGTATTTTTCTGCTTCTGAGAGCATCAGTATATTATTATAGGATGGCCTACCTCTGGCAGGTGGCTACAGACAGCAGGTGGTTGTAATCCCAGCTCCCAGGTGCTTCAAAATCAGTAGAGTCTGGGTGAACCAGTCACTATTTTAACGTTCCACTCCACTAGAAATACTCCTGGCTGAAACTTCTCATCTGACACCTTTTGGATCTACAACACTGCAGGATGGGAAATAATTACAAAACTGCCTGTCTTCCCTCCATCACAGGACAAGTTCTGCAGCACTTTGCTGGACACAGATATTTCAGGCTTCTGGTTTTAATTCTTTTGTAATCTCACAGGAAAACAAGGAAGAGAGATTTTTCCTAGCCATAAAACCTTTCTTTAGAAGAGATAACTTCAGATTTCTGAAGTTTTCTGAAGGAAACAGGAACACTGAAGGATGCCTTTCCATGTCTAGTTTATATTGGTGCTTCAAGTCTTTATTTTTTTTTTTTTTTCTGCAAGAATTCCTTTCTAAAGTGATCATTGTTATTCTTTTAATTAGACTCTTGTGCTGTGAACTCTGTGAGGATATGTTTTGGTCACTGCCTGTCATCATTCTTGTCTGATGTTCTTTATGAGTCAATGGACAGTTCAGGCATCCTCCTGCTTGGCTGGGTCAGTACCAGGGCTGCAGTCAGGTATCTTCAGTGAGTTTCCAGACACTGTTTCAGGTCAAGTGCTTGTTACAGCAGACTTGTCTGGAGCAAAGTCATCCACATCTCAAAAATATGTTACAAACCACAGTTTGTGTACGGTGTAGGCACATGCCATTCTGCCATACTCTGTGTGAAGAAGCTTTCCTGGTCTGAAACTTCCCTTTCAAAAGGTACCAAATGCATATCCACAGTTTAATGGAGCATGGGTAAGAGCATGAGAGAACTCTTTTATTGGTGTGCATATTGTAAATCTTAAGGTTATGTGTATGTGGTCTTTGCAGGCAGGTGTGGGATGGATGTAAAGGACTCTTGGTTCTCCAGCATGTCTTGAATTCACATAGCTGGGTTTGCCTAGCTCAGACCTAGCATGTGCTACTAAATCCTGCTGACGCACAGCATATTCGTTCAGACTTAATGATGTGCTAATACAGTTACCTGATGAAAAGCTTTGCAGAAATTCCTAAGTCACTCTAGCCCACCAAAACTTTTCTTTTAGCAGGATTAGGAGCCAGGTAATGCATGGTCAGAGGGTTTTGAGGCTTTCAGTTCTTTTTATAAGGACAGCTTACATAATCCACTGGACTCTCTGGTGAATAGAGGTGCTGTACTCTGTGCTTTCATGGAGATAGGCATGGCTGGGGAGAGGATTTGCTCATGTGTTTGGATCTGGTGTAGTTCCTGGCTGGTTTCTTGATGCAAAGTGTTCAAGAGTGTTTAATATCTATAACTCCATGTATCCATTTATAAACAGGGTATTTCCCAGGAAAATTAAAAGGCTTAATTGTGAACATGTGTTCTTAAGGGCAGTTTTTGTGTCCAAAATACAGCTTCATTCCTCAGATTTTCTCCAGTCCTAGCTCTTTATCTTTGCCAGAAAATAAAGAAACAACTGTTTGGGTTAACAAAGTGAGTGCCCTTAACAGTAGCAGGATATTTCACTGTGCTTTTGAACTTGATCCTTGTCCCTGTGCCCCAGTGTGGAGTGACCAGAGCAGAGGCACATCCTGCCCACTTCCCTGCTGCCTTCACAAGTATCAGCAGGGGCTCATTTTGGCTGAGGATGAAGGCAATAATCACTGGTGTCTCAGTGTCTGGTTAGGTGACACCAAGGGGACAGAACAGTTTGGTGACAGGGGAACAGAGTATTTTATCCATGAAGTTGTGCACAAGTGGAAAAGCTGGGACTGCCAAACTGGATGCAGTTTCTAGGGTGAAGGATGGAGCTGGTGTAGCAAGGGCTCATCAAGCAGCAAGTTTGGGAACAAATTTCCTATTTTAAATGGAAAAAGTCCAAGGATGTTTTTCATAGACCTATACTGATTTGTCAGCTGTCTGTGCGATATCAGGGTGTTGGTAGGGATGGCTTAATTTATAAGCCTTTCTCCAAGGAGTTAGTGCTCCTGAAGTCTTAGGCATGGTCAATGGTTGCAGTTACTAAATCCAGGCTTAATTTATGCAATTTATAGGCTGACTTACAGGCTTGTCTCACTGCAGTAGCAATATTGTTAGGATGCTCTTGGGTTCTCGGTGTATATTCTTGTAGTGTATTGCAGCATTACTGTGCTGTGGTGTAATAATGTACTCAAAATTCAGAGAACATAAAGTCCCTCGAACTACTAAATGAGAGAGACATGCATGGAAAAAATGGAACCCTCAGTAGAGGAATGAGGGGAGGAAAAACATCAAAGGTTATTCTGGCCATAGCCAGTCAGTAAGAGGTGCTGTCTAATCAAGAACTGTTCTGGACTTTCTCTACTGCCCCGTTTGAACTCCCAAGGCCAACCAAATCTCTGACTCTTGCAGAGCATTTAACAGGTCTTCAATATGCACTAATTATCCTCAGCTTGAAACCTGTATTAATTTTTACCTTTGTTTTGTGTTTTTAGGCTGCCTGTTTGAGGATGACCTTTGCAAATCTTTTGAAGTCTGTGTAAATGGTGAGTCTTCAATGTTTTGTTTGCTGATTGGTCTGTCCTCCACTCTGTAATTGCTACGTGGTTGATTCAATAAACAAAATACATATGTGAGTGAGAAGGAGGAGAAAAGGAAAAGTATTCTGGTCAGCAGTTAGGGGGAATTTAATAGATTTAAAAATACATAAATATTCTCTCAACCCCGAGCAAAAACATCTCCTTTCATGTGAAATAGATTGTAATTTAATTAAACACACTGAAGTATGCTAACATTTAATTTGTCTTAATATGGGTGAAAATAACTGTTTTGTTACCTTCAGGTTGTTCCTCTTTTTAGAGGATGATGTTGAGTAATTATCAGTCTCCTCTTCTTCAAAAGATTGTTATATATTATAATAAGAAAGAAGGTCTCAAAGGAACACTGCAGTTGATTATACTGCTTCCTTTTTCTGTGATTTTACTTGAATTATGCAGAAACAGCTTCTGCTGTCCTTCACAATTTATTTTCAGTAAGTCAAAAAAACCAACCCAACATATGAAGGAGGCTAACGGAATGGTAGGAAAGACATTTTCTAATAATAGTTGAAGATTGTTAATGTGCTATATGAAATAATTTAATTCCTGATGAAGGACAGAGGATGTTTAGACAGAGATCTTTGAAACAATAACTGTTGTAAAATATGTGTATACATGGTGAAAGGGGGAAGGGAGTAGTTTTAATAGTGTCTTTTGTCACGGGAATATATGGAAATGTGTAGTCTGTAATTAGAGGGTTTAATTTTTTAAATTAAGTATTGTAGATGAAATTTTTGTTTGTGACTTCATATCACAAAGAAGAAGTTTTGTTTTCCATCAAGCACAGAAACAATAATATGGGTATATTGGGTATATATAAATATATATATATAAAAGAAATATATATATATATAATATATATAATTATATTATATATATATATATATATATATATATATATATATATGGGTATATATAAATTGAGATATTAATAAAATTTATCTAATGAACATTTAAGATGAAATGAGATAAAATTTCCAGTACTGTTTAACATCAGACAAATGCGAGTTTGTAAGAATACTGTATTGACAATTCCCACAATTGACACCAGCAAGGGTAGTGACAGATTTCTACAGTGGTGCATTTTGCTGACTATCAATATTTTCCAGTGCCTGGGCTGCAGTCTTCCCCAGTACAAGCAGATTTAATCAGGTTTAATCACAGGCCACTGTTACATGTGGCAGACAATGCATAGTGGGGAATTTGTGCAACAGATGACAGTAATTTCTGTACCTTAAGGGATCTCTCTATTGAAGACTTTGCTCTTCCTATAAATGTAACTTTCTAACTTCTTGCTCTACCTCTTTTCTTAAATGAAGATGCAGTTTCTAAAATCTCCATGTGACACTCATTAGCATGCAGAATTAAATTATGCAGGTTTTATCTTCGAATTTGAATGGACCTTTTCTGTAGATCTACTCATATTTTGGCATAACTAACTTAAAGAAATGTCAGTAATGAATAAGCCAGTTGATCAATAATATTTCCTAATGGATGTTCTTGTTTAAAAAAAATACTTGCAGAGATTCTGTCAACGTGTTTAAGGTAATTGCAAAGCATTTCATTCTTTTTTTGCCCCAACTGGGCAAATGTTGTCTAGAGTGTATTTTAAACGCTGCCCTTGATGCAAGTGAAGATACACCATTCTTGAGAAAATAAACAGGATCTTTGGAAGATCATACATTGAAGTACTAAAAAACTATTAGAATTTACTTTTTTTATATGTACCAGAAAGGAAGTGGGCCTCTTGCATCTGAGCAATCCTTTTTTTCCTGCCCAAACTGCTGCTGATTCACCTGTATCTCTGAAGTTTTTCAGAAATCCTGATATATTAAAATGTGAGGACTTTGCTGGGTTGAGAGCTCAGGAACTGAAGTTTGTGGAGGTCACTGTGCTCAGAAGCAGAGCTTACTTTGTGTATTTCAAGGTCAATGAAAAGGTTTGCCTCCTTTCTTGTCACACAAGTGGGTATTTCTGAAGTGCAGTGTGAAAGTGGGTAGGAAACAGCAGCTACTTTTCGGTAGCATGTTTGATGCATCTGTGATCTGCAGATCTGCCTCTGACTCCTGCAGGAAGGCTGATAATTTTGATCTTTTTCTCTGCCTCCAGCAGAGGCAACTGAACTGACCACATCTTCACAAATAAAACTAGGTTTGCCTACTGAAGACGTAAGTCACAGTATTTGCTATCTCACATCATGTCATCAGCTGCAGACTTCAAGTGCATTTCATGCATCAGACTTGTGAAAGCATAACCAGAACACCAATAACTGAGCTATTTCTTAGCTTAAAAAAAACCCCTACTCTTTTTTCCTTCTCATTTCTTCTGAAGAGAGATTCTGACTGAAAGATTTTGATAAATGTTCCTTTGCATGAGGAAAAAATTGGCGTTAAAAGAATGGGGTTTTTTATTGTTAAAAGCAATGTAATAGAGTTGTAAGATCTCATATAAGCAGCATAACTGTTTATGTCAGAGATAAGCACTGCTTACATTTGTTTAGGTCACATGCCACTTTTGCAGGGCAAGGGACCTGTTGTAATAATGATTGTTGACTTTTCTGCCACTTTCCCTCATCTCTTTATACCTTTTGGTATAAAGGTCTCTCTTGGCTTCAGTGATGGGTTCTCACTTATGTTTGTTTAATAGCTCCAGCAGCATTCATGCAATATTAATTTATTTCCACAAACCTTTTATCAGTTTTCTGAGCTGCACTGACTCATCAAGTGGTTAGAAAGGAACATATTGTTTCATGTTTATTTTAATGGCATAAGGATAAGCCAGGCTAAAAGACTGACTTAGTTTTCCTGGACTCTTCCTTTGCAAAGCCAGAACTCTGAGAGGTAAAGTGACTTAGATGTCATTTCTTTATCTTCTGGTACATCATTGCCTCTGTCTTAGAGTTAGAGGAGCTGACATTTTCACCCATCTAAAATGCTTGAAGCTTGAAAGCCTTGCAGCTAAAAAGAGTTGATAGGAAAGATGAATATGCCTGTGAGCTGCAGACTCTAGTAGGAAGTAACCTGGCATACTATAAGCTTGGAAATGCTTGCCCCCCAATAAATGCTGAGAAGCTGTTACAGATACAACAGGAAGCAAATAACATCTTAATTAAACAAGATATACAGAAGGAAAATAATAATATGAGGAATAGTATTTGCAGTGAGGGTATGTGTGGTGACACAGCAGTGGGTAAAGAGGGATATGGCTTTCACACATTCACGTACATTTTGCTGCCTGCGTTAGAAGTTCAAGCAAGAGTTTGCCCATGTGTGTATTTTTTTCTTAACAGCTCTGCCTAGAATGTATTTGTATGAAAAGGAAAGAAAAAAGCATCAGGCAGGAACTTTTAGAGGATCTCTGAGACAGAAATCCTTTGCTTACCCTTGAACAGTCCTTGTATTTATACACTAAATTTAGTACAGCTGGATAAGTGGGAATATGTCATGTTTTGTTTTGCATTTTAAGAGACAGATAAAGCAGTTCATGTAAAACATCAGCTCGTATATCTTCCTTGTTGGAAGGTTTAAATAAACTGGCTCCTGAAAGCAGCAAAACAAAGACAAGTTCTTATTCTTTCTCATGAAATCATGCTATCGAATTCTAGCAGTGCCACTGGGAAAGACACCATGTGGTACAGATAAAAGTGTTCATTTCAAAATAACCATCCCTTATTGGCCTCTTTCCTCCCTTTATTAAACTGTTTGAACTGCTCATTTAGAAGGGTGGCATTCTTTCCTGTAGCTTTAATCTCCAGATATTTTGCTTCAGAAAGCAGCTTTGTGCTGTGTTTTATGCGGGCATGGATACCATGATATCTTTGCTCCAATCAACAGATCCTTTATAAATCAGGGCAGTTTTATTTATGAAAGAGGATGTGGCTGCAAGCCTCCTTCTTGCATGAAATCATAACAGGGTTCATGCAGACAAGATCAGATAGTAGAAAACAACTCTGTGAGGCCAACCAAGAAAAGTTAATTAAATGCAGTCGTTGGCGCAGAGTGCATCATTAAGTCAAGCCTCGCTGACAAACACCAACCTTCTCCTCGGAAGACACGGTCTGATGTCTGCAGCAGTGTTTGAAGAAGCTGTGCTTCTGAAAGGCTGGGCAAACAGCCCTGCACAGCTGAATCAATATTGCTTTATGTATGCAAGCTGCACTTGTTAGGAGGGACTTAGGTTAGCACGGTGTGTCAGAGGCACCCAGGCATTGCAGTGCAAAGTCGTGAACCTTTCCAAGTTTGGATCTCCGCAGGTAGTTCAGAATATTAACGCATTTTCTTCCTCAGCTACAGAGCTCCTTGAACGTTTGGAATATAAGTGATTGCATGTGCTGGTGATGAGCCATAAACGGTAAACATGTGCTACAGATGATAAGGGAGAGAAGTCAGGATCCCTGAAATGGTTTCTTGAACTTAATGTGTTATGCTTTGAGGTTTTCCAGACCATTGCCTGGTAGGATGGGATTGCAGAGGGAGATGCACCTCGGCATTGTTTAGCTAACAGATGTCTGCAGCAACATCTGCGTTTGCAAGGCACTGCTCTCCAAAAGCTATTGAATTTTTGTCAAATGACACTATAAATCTGGGCCTAAGCTTTCCGAGCCCTTTCAGTAAGCATCAATGCTTGTTATAACTAAATTCAGGCTTCTGAGGAGTAACACTAAGTGGTACCTCTGCATGCACTTGCTTTATTGTTTGTAGAGAATTTCTGTGCTTTTCAATGATGTGGGGATTCTTCACAAATAACTGAAGTTCTAATACCACCTGATGTCATTTCTTACCTGAATTCTGAAGTAAATGGGAGTGCATGGATGTTTGCATTAAAAACCTGACCAATTATTTAAATAGTAGGATTTACTTCCAGTGGTTCTTCCATACCAGTTCAAAGCAATAATGGGACTTTTTTGTCTGACACTTAATTTTTTAAAATATGCTTTGAAAAAGTAATATCAGGAGAAGTCACAATCTTGTGTGGTACTCAAGAAGGAGTAAAGCTTAAAGTCTGCCATTGTGTAATGGTATTCTGAAAATCCACATCTTTAGAAGTATTTACATACTTCATTCAACTCAAATCAGAGGTGAGGTATTCCAGGGAATTTGTGGTTATGAGGATGGTGTCTTACTAGGAATATTTTACATTTCTTAAGGAAATACACAGACCTTTTCAAATAAGTCTGTAGAAATAAACACCAGGATTGAAACTGGCTCATTTTTTTTCTCCCCACACTTTCTCTTCATTAGGTTATGTGACAGTTATGTAATAGGAGCAAGTACATAAAATGAATTTTGTTTGGGAGGAAGACTCAGATTTCCCATCAGCCTATGTACTTCCTTGTGTTAGCTCTCACTTCCCCTGAGCTATTTGAGGTTTTGGAGGTGAATATTAACATTTTAAGTCTTAGCAGAAGGTTAAAATGTCAGTGCAGTGATGACTTCATCTCCTTTACTTTGAAACAGTGTGGTGGGGTTTTTTTTCCTCATTGAAAAAATGCCCATCTATCTTCCAAACTATGTATTTGTGTCTTGTCTTTGTCTCAACGTGGCTTTAAAATAGCTGCCTGTGTGATGGTGGGATAGAAACGCCCAGCACAACTGGCATTAGAACTGGAATAGTGATCGAAGGTGAAGTTACACTCCTCTTAGGAAAAGATGCATAGCATGATAATGCAACTGTGGTTATCCACTGTCCCAGCTGTCAGGAAAACCTTTTCCGTGGGGGGTTCTTTTTGTGAAGAATCTCAAGGTGCAGCTCCTGCAGGGCAGAAAAGCATCACTCAGACTTCGCCAGCAGTGTTCTGTTCAGCACCAGGTATGAGAGGCAGCCGTAAATCTCCCATCAGCCATAGGTAATCCTCTATATTCCCACATCCTGTGCTAGTAAATAAGTGTTGGAGCTGCTGAGTGCTGCACAGAGTTATTTCATGTGGACAGACCTCCTTTTGCTCAGAGCTCAGGCAAGAACTCTGCTGTGTTGTCACAAGGAAGCTTTAGTTCTCTCCTAGTGTTGGAACTTGTGGTAGTGTATTTTCTTGCTCCAAATATCAGCATTGGCTTTCACAGAACCATTGTAAAAAAAATTGTTTAACCAGTGTGGTTTTGAGTGATTTTGGGGGCATTTTGGTGTTCAATTCAAGAAGTTTGATTACAAGATTTCACCTCTCCACCTTCAGGCTGGGGGGATGTGGGGTGTGTGTGTGGGAAGATATGACATCACTGGAGAGTAACCATAGTTATCTGGTATCTCTGTCTATTCAAATTATGCATTTGTGATGATAAGCTGGATGAATCTCTAAAATCTAATGTAATGATCTGATATCAAGTAGGATTAAAATTCTGAAATTTTTGGAGTTGCCTTTTCTTTTTTTTTAGATTCAGTATTTCTCCCTGAAATATTTGAGGTGATATGAAGTCTTCAGCTTTACGAGATGTGTTTATTAAAAAAATCCAACCAAATCTTATTTTTCTCCTGTTTTTTGAACATGTACTAGGCATTATATATACAATTTAGGGTAACTTTGAACATGTGTGTCACACTAGGATGCTAAATGTTTCATGAAAATTTATTTGTGTATTAGAGATACTGTTTTTATCATGTATGTTATCAGTGTGTGGTGGGCCTCTTTGTTTGCTCTTTTTGGGTAAGCAGCACTTTTATTGGGCGTGTTCAGAGATGTTCCCTATTTCACTGTTGTATTACATTAAAAAAAAAAAAACCCTAATATTTTATCATTTGAGAGGCCATGGAAAAGTACAGCCTGTTTGATAAAGGCATTAGGGAGTCTCAGTAAGGTTTGAGCCTGATGAATGATGAAACACGAGAGCCTGAAAAGGACAGTGTGGTCTGGAGAGAAGAAGAGAACACCAAGGGATAATGTTCTGGCAATGAGCTGGAAAGCAAATGAATCCTGCTTTGGAGTGACACTGCAGCAGTGCGCCTCTGCTCCAAATCCATCATAGTTTGTCCTCTTCTTGTGTCAAGGGACATTCACGAGCATGGTTTACTTCATGGTTAAGATTTTTGAGTTATAGCTTTGGAAAAAATAGAATAATAGGCAGTTTTTTTCTTTAACTGTTCGCCTTTACTAAGAAAAAACAAACCAAAACACCAATTAAAAAAAAAAGCATAAAAAATTTTATGAACAAAAAGTAGTAATAAAAATTGTCAAAAGAGAGGAGATGTGAAGTTGGTGAGTTGGCAGTGACAGCTACACAGCCGTATTGCGGTTATTGAGCAGCTCCAGATTTGAATGAGATATGTTCTTTTTTCCTGGGGTTAAAGGGTATCTTCTGCTTAGCATTTCGATTGTTTAAAAATGTGTAATTCCAAAAATGAAGTGCTTAACAACTACTTGCTTATTTTGGGCTTCATCTATTCTCTGTCAGAAGAGAAACTGGTGTTTGCCTTTGTCCCCTTAAATATGAGTGACTATTGTCTCAGTGTAGCAGTGGTTAGTTGGGTCAATCAGATTAATTACTGAGGTACTTTGGTAATTAACTGAGGCATTGATGGGAATGTCTAAAAGAAGACAGACTAGAAAACTTTGAACCCATCCCCTGCTTGGGAAAACTGTGCTTTTTAAAATATTCATGCTGCTTGTGTCTTTCTTTTTGAAAACTTCAGTAATCCTGCCTAATAGTACATAAGCTTAAGATACGAGGTCATGAATCAAATATATTTTCAAAATGTACCAATTTTGCAAGGACATTAATGAATGACTCGACTGTTCACTCTGCATTTTCTTGAGTGTGTAGGAGGCAAAGCTGTAGATTGCTTGAACATATTCTGAATAACATTCTTTTGGATTATTCTTTACAGTTACAAATTTTTCTGTGCAGAAGATGCCATGTATTTTTTTCCTGTTTTTCTGTCTCTTTTTCTTCAAATGTTCTTTTAAAATCTTTCCCTCTGTTTGTTGCCCAAACTGTGTGTCCCCTGACTGCTGTTGCATTACAATAATTATTTAGTGAACACCATTTTGTTTCTGACTTCATAGTGTTTGACAAGCACTAATAGTCTTTTGACTCTCAATCTACCGTTAGACAGTAAACATAATAGGAAAAAAAATATTTATGGTTTTCAGGGGGAGGATGTTGTGGTCCTGGCTAAGTAGCTTCTCAGAGAATAACAGGAGAAATGAGTAGAAAACCTTACAACATGGATCACCTGAAAGTGTATGTACTGCAGCAGAGCAAAAGTGAGAACAGTCTTTGCATGAAATAGGGATTTGTTTTGTCTCAAGATAGCTTGTGTGTGAAAAATATATGCAGTAATTATTGACATCCATTGTGTCAAGTAGGAGGCCAAGGAGGAGGGTATTACTTTATAATATTCTAAAGGAGATGCAAGTTTATATGCACATGGAAAACATAAATATATAACATATAAAAATACTTTTTAATTACCATGATTGTTTCAAATAGATGTGCTAAAGAGATTCAACATTTGCTTTTTTTAAGAAATTAATTAAAGAATGTGGAAGTTTTTTCCTAAGTTGTGTACCTGCCACTCAGAGTCCTTTATTTGGATTGATTCATCCAAAGTGAACTAGAAAAGATATACCTCTCTTTCTTCTAGTGCTTAGAACAAATGCTTTGTAATAGAACTGTGAGAGGCTTTCATTGTTATATGTCCTCATTTAATAAACAAGAACAATCTGAAAGCGAACTAATTATAGTGCTGTTGATTAACAGGTAAAGACCTGTTATATGCCATTCCAAGCCTTTAATTTAAACAGAGTTTTCTTTCATTCCCTCCAACCTCCATGGCAACAGCAACAAAAGTTGCTCTAGAGGTAGACAGAACAATAAATATATTTTATGGTCCCAAACTATTTATTGTAATTTGGTCTTTACTGAAATAGCTTTGGCTGCTGCTTTGCATGAGTTGAGAATATTTGGTAGCTTTTGCTGCTGTGTCAGCATGTTCCTCTGGTGCCCTGTGGTAGGATCAGTGTGATTTAAGGCTGGTAACTGCAGTGGATGTTGAGGCGAGTAAGGGAATACAATGTTTAATGTTTGGACTCTTAACTCTGCAAGGAACAGTGTCTGTCAAATGGAAAATGTTTTCATTTTTAATAAAATGCAGTAAACATTTCTGTTAGTAACGAATTTGCAGTATTATGATAAGGTTGAAAACACATACCTAATTTATTCTATTTAATGTTAACCCCTTTAAGATTGTATTTAGTCTTTCAACTGCATTATCTCATTGAGTCTGTCAGAGATTAGGCTGCATTGTCATAGTTTTTTTCCTGGAAGTAAAAAGATGGGTATGATTGTGACCAGCTGCACACTGTGTGATTTTTCAATGGCAAGAATGTCTATTTTTATCTCTCTCTATCTGTTATTGAGCTGCAATTGATGTTTTCTCTATCATAAACTCTATAGTAGATGAGAAAGAGGTGTATTACCCAACCAGAAACTACAATGTGCTGGTGGGGAAAAATAAATTGAGGGGAGTTGAAAACTACTGAGACCTTCCTTCAGATTTTTTTCTGTGTCCTGTAGTCCTCTCTCTCTACTCCACATTATGCTGCTGTATCTCTGTTTCTGTGAGGTTTAGATAGAAAAGGTATTAGAGGACAATTTGATGAATGGACTTTTGGATGGCAAGACTGCTAATAGTTTCATAGTTTATTGAACACTTATAGAAAGCAATCTGCAATACCCAGTCACAGTGGAAGCAGTTTAAATGGCTTGTGGATTTCCAAAATTAAATCAGTTTGTTTTCTTTGGAGGAGAAGTAGTTTTCAAGGTGGTAGTGTTTTGTTTTCAAATTTTAATTGCTTTTCTAGCTTTAAGTAGTAAACTTGACTGCTTCTTGTTAACTGTGACTAAAAAAACCCCAAACCTTTCCAAATTATAATAGTCTTCTGTTAGTCTTCTGATTTAATCTCTCTTTCTAGGATGTTGTTTCACTTCCAAGTTAGAGATGTGTAGATTTACTAGATTTCTACCATAATTAGGACTTCCTACTTTTCTGACAGCCTGCCTTCATATTAGTGGAATTTTGGTGATGGCTCATGCTGAGTAATTTAATGGAACAAACTGTTCTTCATTGACAGTAGCTGTTAGAAAAGTTTCCTCTCAATTTTTACCTGTAATTTTGATTGATGTGTTTGGTGAATGATTGCTGTTGAAGTAGTTGACTTTGAAACTCTTTCACTTATTTTTTCCTTACTTAAAAACTTACTTCTGTGAATAATAGTTGGACAAAAATGGATCAATATACAGTTAAGAAATACTGGTCCTATTCCATGTCTCAAATTATTTTTAATTCATTTCAATTTTGTTATGCTAAATCTAACTTTAGATGTCAAACTTCCACGCAGTGTTTTTGTTACAAATGTTTGAAGTTCAGTCTAATACTAAGATTTCTTTTCTCCATTGTCTTTCTGCTCCTCCAGTTAGAGCTCCCCCACCCAAACACCTGAGCCAGAAATTATTATAACTGAAGAAATGGAGAGGTCTGAAAGAAGTTTGGGCAGAAAAGGATCCCTCTTTCAGCACTGTTTTTCTCAGTAGCAAAGGGTTGATGGACGAGCTTAATGTTGCAGTACAAATTATAAATCCATGTTCACTAAAAAGGTAATCAGGCAGTTAGTGCCCATTTCGTGTCTCTGGATCTTCTGCATTCCCAGTTAGAAGTCAGGCACTTCTGCTGGGCTTTATTTCAAATATCTCAAGAGATTTATACTAGCCCCAAAATGTTGGTTGTTCCCCTCCCAGGAATAAGGTCATTGATTAAAATTATTTTGTTATTCCGTGAAATATTGCCCTTCACATATGATGCCAAAAAAGTTTTACTTGTCTCAATGTATTTTGTTGGCATGGTAATTGAAAATAAGTTATGACTGGCATAGAGGTTAATGGCATATTTTAGAAGGCAAGAAAGCTGGAGTTTCAAAAATGCTATTTCATCTCAAAAATCTGTGGAAAGAATCAGTGTAACAAAAAGAAACCTTTTTCTATTCCCAGGCATCTCTTGGCCAACACGTTAACTAATTCTTAACTTCTGAAGAGGCCATACTGTGTTGGCCTGGGCTGGGCTAGCGTTCATCACAGTTCATCACAGTAGCTGGTGTGGGGCTGTTTTGGATTTGTGCTGGAAACAGTGTCAGTAATTCAGGGATGTTCTCACCGCTGGTGAGCAGGGCTTGCACAGTATCAAGGCCTCTTCTGCTCCTCATATGACCCCACAACGAGGAAACTGGGGAGCAATAGACTCTGGGAGACCTCTGGAGTCTGGCAGGGCTGAGCCCAGCTGGCCAGAGGCATGTCCCACACCCCACGGTGTCATAACCTGGGAGCTGCTGCTCAGGGACTGGCTGGACATCAGTTGGTTGGTGGTGAGACAGTGTTTCCACCTGCATCGTTTGTCTTTCTTGGGTTTAATTCTCTTGGTTTTCTCACTTTTCTTTTTCTTTTCATTACTATTTATTATTATTATTATTTTATTTCAATTATTAAAATGTTCTTATCTCAACCCAGGAGTTTTCTTGCTTTTACTCTTCTGATTCTCTTCTCCCCCATCTTGCTGGGGGGGCAGTGAAAAGCAGCTGTGTGGTGCTTAGATGCTGGCTGGGGTAAAACATGGCATGGTTTCACAGGGCTGCAGTGGCTTGTGAAGTTAACGTTGTGGTTCCTTCCTGCTTTGCTTAGACAAGATTCCCACAAATGATGCAGATCAGCTGGCTCAAATAATACCTTATGATATCTCCCCAGTTATGGGGAGAATGACTTCATTAGTTCATCACAGACCAAAGGAAATGATAGTTCAAAATTCTAGGGCTAAGGGGTTTTTATCATGCATTTCATTCATGTACAGTAGTACAGGAATAAATATTTCCCTTTTTTTAACTTGAATGTCTCCATAGTAGATGTAAATGGGAAATGGGCATTTGTTAATTAAGCTGCAGTAATTGCAAATTTCAGTGCCACTGCAAGCTGCCTTCTTAGGAACCATGACAATGACATTAAGCATTTGCTAAACAAAATCTGCTCCTGTATGTCATGCAGTTCACATCCTGTTTGCTATTTAAAAGTCGTTGGCACAGGTAGAAGATGTTTATTAAAAACAATGAATAAACAGAATTTTCTTCATCTGAAATTGGCTATTTTCAGAAGTACAGTTTTTAGATGGAAAAACAAGTGGAGGCATGATTAGTTTTATTCCCACCTTTTCTTGCCTAATTTTTTTTTTTTAATCTGAACCTGCCTCTTCAAGCAGAGAAATACTTTCTAATCACACAAAAATAAAATCTCTTCCCTGGCCACAGAGAAGGCTTCAAGGAGCCATTTATAAGAGGTCTCCTGCAGGACATTGGGGACCATGGTTTTGTGTCTCTGTCTCACAGAGGTGGAAATGTTAGTTCTTGCTCCTAGAACAGTGATCTGGAATAATCTCTGCTCTCCCCATGGCAGCTGGTCATCTTTCAGTGGCATGGGGAGGAATTATGCAGCCAGGAAGACAGCAGAAGAGTCTTTAATCAAAGTGAATATCCCAAAGTTTATGCAACAGCATGTCAATACACACACTACAGAGAAAGCTTTTGGATTAAAAAAGAAAAAAATCTATATGTAATACCAAATCCCCTGAGGTTAAAAACTGTACGTAAGTAATCAGCTATGAAATACCTCGTTTTCAAAGTTCTGCAAAACTTAGTCTCATCCTCAATTCATGTCCCCTAGACTGTTCCGTATGTTGTCTGAACTATGCAGGAATTGTTCTGCAGTCTGTGAGCCCCAAGCTGACTCTTGTGCTGGAAAAAATTGCATGTTACAGCTATATAATCAATGACATAGTCTAAAATCACCCCCTTAAAGGAGAAAAAAGTGCAAACAATGTGAGAAACTCATATATCTGTATAGATAGCCAATTATGATGATAGGTGAGGTTTTCTCGGTGGAAAATACAAATTAATGCAGGTAATTTATTTTAAAAAGCATTATCCTTTGCTAGACAAGGAGATTTTGCCAGCAGTCTAACATACTTGCAGAAGAGCAGAGCCATATGTCACTGCAGAAGGTTTGTCCTTTGGCTTCAGTAAAATGAGAATGTGAAGGATTTTATTGCTTTGGGTGTTAATACAGGTCGTAATCAAGATGAAACCGAATTATCTACAGTATCAGTGTGTGAGATACTGCAGTTCAAGTGGCAGCAATTTTATGGGGGAACAGACTGATTTATTTCTACTTGTTTACTGCCTGTGCCCGTGAGCCGTGCTGTCTGTGGGGCTGGGCTTGTGCTCTGCACAGGTCTGAGCTTTGTGTGCCCAGAGCTGACTCTCCCCCATCTTACACTGCTGCACTTGAAGTAACTCTGAAAATATTGATTAGTGGCCGTTTTTATGGAAGGTGAAAAAGAATCTGAGTGAGGCTTTAACACCTCATACTTTCACCTTTTGCTGTTGACAATATATGAATCAACTTTAGACTCTACTGAGGAATGCAGCTCATTCTCTCAAGCCTGAAGGGGGATGATGGGATGTTCTGACTTCAGTTGTCCTTGCAGCAGATTTGGCACTGGGGACAGGGGCAGCAGAAGTTGTGCTTTGCTCTTCCTTCACCTGGGCCACAGTGAGCTCTGTCCTCCAGAGCTCCTCAGCTCAGCGTTGTTCTGCATCTAACCATGCTGTCCTTGCCTTACCAGAGCAGAGTCTGACTGTGACCTGACACCTCTTCTCCTTGCCAGAGCCTGGGATCCTCTCTGTGAGCAGCACTTGCTGCTTGAGGGAAGAGAAGTCGATTTATTTTGCAAATCAAGTGTGGGGATGCTGAAAAGATCCTGAATGGGGGAAAAGAGATTCTTTAGGATTGTGGAGGGAGCCTGGAGGCATGCAGTGGATGGAGGAAGAAGTGAGGGAATCCCAAAGGTCATAAAAGGCTGGGGAAACCTTGGCTTCCTCCAAGCCTCCTTCCCTTGCACATCCTCGCCCTGCCTTCCCAGGGTGTCACCAAAAGTGAAATTTAGTTTTGCCTCCATAGCTGAGGAACTCTGAAGCACTGAAAGGAGCCTCAGAGTTGGGTGAGGAGAAGACATGAAGAGGAGGCCTATGGAGAAAGCCTTATGGTGGAGGAGGGGTGGAACCAGTGTAAGTAACTTATATTTTTGCTTCATCAAGACTGGCCTAAAGAAGCTGTTTCTGTTGAGCTCTCAGATTAATTTTCCTGCTGTCTTCTACAGCAACCAGGTGGGTCAAAAGCACAGAAATTGTTTAGCCTACCAGATCTCTACAGATAAACTTTGGACACTGTTTCCATTGACACTCCCTTATACCTCTGCTTCCATCCCCAAATCTGGGGGGGTTAATTGCTAACCCAAACCAACATTAATTTCAGATATTTGTTCTTTAATTTCAAAGGAGTCCTCCACACATCTTACTGTATTAGGTCTTGACTTCTGAGTCAAGTGTCAGGGTATATGAGTAGCTTAGGCACTTCTAAAACCTTATATGGACCTGAAAGATACATAATGTTTGGTACAACTACACCTCACCACAATTCTCAAGAAAAAACAGTAAAAAAATAGTACCTAATGAGGGTTGTTGTATATATTCAGAAATAAGATCTACATACTCTCTTCTGTAAACAGCCTTTAACTCTTATTTTATTTTATGTTTGAATCAATCCATAATTTATTATCGTTTTAAAATATACCAAGTATTTTATTTTCATCTTTTTACAAGAATGTTTACTTTTAAAATAGGAAACTTGCGTTTTATGGGGGAAAAGTACAAGGCACTTGGGAAAAATAATTTATAGGGTTGGTCCCTAATTTTATTCCGTAAGCCAATGTTTGCTCATTTGGATCAAGGGTGCTTGTGAAGGAAAGGGCTAAAAATCTTACAAGAAGTGAATGAGCTTCAGTTCCAGAGGACTGGAAGATAATCTAAGATAGACACGTAATGAAAAGAAAGTTTCTTTTCCTGAATCTTTCATATCCTTTTGAAGTCTTATTCTGAGAGAATAAGAAGTTTGAAAAAATAGCAGATTAAAGTTTTGTCTAAAGTGAGATCTTATGCAAGAACATGTCAGAAAAGGCTGTAACATCCAGCGCTTGTATTGACACCCCTGTTGTCCTGTAGGGGTTGTGTGAGGTCAGTTTGGTTTTTTGCTTGTTTGTTTTCCCTAGTCAGTCAACAAAGGAAAAATTATGTGACGAGATGATGTGATGGTTTGTATTTTAATAACTTTGACCTGATTTTTGGGCAGTTTGAGAGTCTGTTTGTCACCAGTGCTGGGTAAAGGCAGCAGCAGGCAGAGTGGGTTAATTTTCTGTCTGCCTCTATCAATCACTGCTCCTGTTTAGACAGGTTTAGTTTGTCATTGTCTTGCCCTAACCAGCAGTGGTTCAACAGCACCTGGATGAGTTAGGTAATCTCTCAATCCCATTAGTATCTCTTTGCCTGATGCCCTTGTTGGGTTGCTAGGTTAGGCTGAAGGGTGCCAGCAGGGTACAGCTGGTAGCAGGAGAGGCTCGAGCAACAGCCCCACAATGTCGGGGTCATGACAGAAACTACTGCAAGGAGAAGCAGAACTGGAGCAACACAACCTGTGATTCTGCAGAAAAACCCCATTATTTAAGTAGCAATGTATTCTGTCAGGGGTTGGTGCCAATGTGGAGTGGTGGATGGGTGCCATAAAGGCAGCTCCATTGATATTATGGGAAATTCTGGATGAATGGATACAGCCAGATGCCAAGTTCTACTCCAGAACTACCTGATGTCCTTCTTGGCATGTCCATCATTATTTCAGTGGCAGACAATGTGGAATTGGTAAGAAAGAAAGTTGCAAACGTGAATTCACTACTCTAACAGGTTTTAGTCTCTTAGAAATACTTGCTTTCTCTAAGGTGAGCTTGAGTAACAATAATATGGCTTCAAAAGTATCTTTTAGTACTGAATTTCTAATACTTGATGTGTGTTCTCTTTTTGTTCCTGTGACATAATTGTATTATCAGATGTAGTGGCATTATGTGTGATAGAAAGGAAATCCAAAGAAATTTCCTTTCTTAACATTAGCCTGAGAGAGCTAGAAATGCTGGTTAATTTGTCATATATTCAGCCATGTACCTTTCCTGTTAAAATTAGTTGTCAGACAATGGAAGAGAATCGGTGAAATTGGTGTGCAATAGCAAGGAGTAATGACATAATGGAATGTGGAAATCTGATGGATTCAGGTGTGGGTTTGGTAATAGGCAGTAGAGGTAGCAAAGAATTTCATAGCTGCAGAATATTCAGAGAATTTGACAGAGCTGGCAGATAACAAAGAGAAGAAACAACAAAATCACCAAGACTTAGCAAGGCAATTCAAGATGGCAAAGTTTTACAGTATTTGTTTTGAATGATTCAGCATCAGCTGCAAGGGGCAGCAGTGACTGACGCTTTATTGTTTGTTCAAAAGTATTTGGGTTCTCTTTGTAAGGTCACAGGCACATCAGGAAAAATTTATATATTTTCTAATGTCTTAGAAATAACTTGTTGAAATGTAATTTTTATTTTTTTTGTGTGTGTCATGCTATCAGTCTTACAATAATGTTTATGTGTACCTGTAAGCAAAATAAACATGGACAAATGTGATGTGCAAAAAGTCTAAAAGAAAGTTGGCATTGAGATGTGCTCTGACTACACAGAAGAGAAGTTACTGTTTGTGTTATCCACATCTGTGATACAGTTACTACAGGTTTTGAAAACTCATATGTTTAAAAGAAGTTGTTACCTGAGCAAGATATGTCTTGGGCATGGCCTCAGCAGTACAATTCTCTCAAGTCCACCTTATTTGTGCTGTTGTGGCCAGGATGCCCCTTCTAGATCCTAAGCTTTGTTTGAGACTCCTCTCTCCAACCTCCAGATGGTTCTTCCTCGTTGTCCCAGGTATCTTCATGAACAAGAGCAGGCAGCCTGGCTGTTCTCATGAGTCTCTGCCTTTTGTTTTTTCCCCTTCTCTGGTCAGAAATATTGCTAATGTGACAGCAGCACTTGCTTTTTTCTGTTCCCTGGCTGTCGAGGCTGGATTGTCCATCTCAGTGTCCATGACTGATGCTGGAAGGCAGGATTTGGGGTCACCTTTTTACCTTGTATCCTACAAAGGTCATGTCCTGTGTGGGCTGTGCAGTCCAGGGGGCATTAGGATGAAGAGGGTTGCCTGTTGGGCTTGACACACCTTCTGAAAACCTCTCTGGCCATTGGTGTGAGCCTCTTGCTTTCATTCCAGGAATACCCTGGCTCCTGCTGAATAAGTCTCCTTGGTGCATTCAGGATGACCTGGGTATATGCCAGAAACTGAGTCCCCCTCTGCCATTCCAAACAGATGGCACGAGGGAGCAGAATATTCCCCCAAGATTTCAGACGTCGGTTTTCATGGAAAAAAGTGGAATAGGATTGATTATTAAGCTGGGATGTGTCTTCTGGTTGACCAGAGGCAGGTTAATGTGTCCATACGTAGGGTGCATGGGATCTTTGTGCCAATTGAAAGTGGCCAGCCAGAGGTCTGTTGTTGTGAAGTCCTGTGTGCTGACCTCAGAAACCCCTGAGCAGAGAGCTAAGGTGATACAAGGATTTAAACCCAGCTTAAAGAGTGTGTCCTGCCCTTCACACAGCTCCATACCCCATGATGATCCAGATGATCAGAAAATCCATGAACAGAAGCACAAATCCCGTTTTTGTTCTAGGGAAGGTCCTTCTCCTCTCCTGACCCAACAGAGACCCAGGTTTGCAGCCCATCTCTGGCTATGGGAGTATGACTGCCAGGTGGGCCACAATTTGTGTTGGGGGTTATGGAGGCATGGAATTGGCGAGTGAAGTTCCTCTGCATTGTGGCTGTTGCTGTGCTGCTGGTGGGAGGCACATCCTGGCTGCAGGTGATCCCTGCCAGGCCGGTGATGTGGCTTTGGGAAATCCTCCTGTGGCTGGAGATGTGCCCACAGCACGAGGCCATTGTAGCCGTGTTAAGAACAGAGCAGAAGTGGTACTTTTCATATATATTTTTTTTCCAAAACCAAACTGAAATCAATCAAAAAGACTTTTGCTGAAGGTACTTTGGGAGCATAATTTGGACTATAACTCTACCTGTTGATAGTCAGTCAATAATTCTGAACCTTTTGGGGAACAGTTCTGACACTTCTCCCCTTCTCCCATACACACACAGGTTTACTTTGCTATAATAATCACAGTTGCAGAATCAAGGATCCGTTTTCAGAGAGTCCAGGGAGATGCACTGCTCACGTCCAAGAGTATGGCTTTAACAAACTAATTGATTTCTAAAGGAGGAAATACATCAGTGTTCAGTATCCAGAAAATGTACCTCTAAAATGACTTATTTTCTAATAATCGTGTATATAGTATAATGGTTATCTTGTATGAGATGAGAGTATTGTCTGGGGAGCAGTAGCAGCAGCAGAGCTGCCCTGTTTGCTTTGCAGTTCTCTGACCTGCTTATTCGAGGACATTCTTATTAAACAGATGAATTTATAAGAGAGGTGTTCAGGGGGGCTGTTGTTGTTAAGGGTCTGTCAGCACTTTTCTTTTCAAGGTGTTATGAATATACGCAAACTGTATTTTAAGTAGCTGCTCATCCTTGGTCAGTAATAGGCAGAATAAAGCCTTACATGATCAAAATTTTATGTTTTATTTGCTATTTTATGAGAAATAGTTGCAAATAAAAGTAGGGAAAACTGAAAACTGCTGAAATACATCAATAATTTTACAGTTCTTAATATTTTTCTGGGTAGTAGTAAATGAAATGAAATGTCTCAGCAAAATGTGATGTTTTGCATTATAATTATTTAGTGGGGTTTCATTTCATAGTTTTTCATGATAAGAGCACTACTTTTACTGAAAAGGAATTTGTGTAGCAGTACTGTTGTCTTGAAAGAAACCCCAATCGTTTATTTTAAGAGAAAATTCTTTGCATGAAATTTAAAATAGCAAACAGTATGTTCTCCCCCAGAATGAACTGTTCTCTCCTCCTGTTCCCTTTCATTAGTCCCTCCTTGAGTACTGACCTTTTCCTTTCTGCATTAATGCAGCTCTGTCTCTTGGCTCCTCATCAGCCTCTCCCTCTTACACCCTGCTGAGGCAGGCATCCCTCAGTAGTGAGCGCAAGGCTGGAGAACACGGGAGCCACAGCTCAGGATCCAAACGTGCCCGGTGAATGTCACTGAAGGTGTCATGGGTAGGGCTGATTCAACAGCAGAATTCGTAGTCTGGGACATTGTGGTAAATCCTGAAACTGCACAACAAAAGGGAATTTTGAAACTCAAGTTTTAAAAACACAACAAACCAGCCACCTCTCCCCACAACCCATCTTGGTTTGGTTATTTAAGTAAGACTTGATAACTTCTGTTGTTTGAGTGGAG